>JAJMAW010000011.1:17617-181509 GCA_030565085.1 Sugiyamaella pinicola | reverse complement strand
ATCTCCGTCTCGACTCGGTTGAATTTCTCCAAGTCAAACACCCTTTCAAACATCACCTCTTCCAGCCTGTGAACCCGAGACACTGCCACATACGCCATCCCTGGAGTATGCTGCGCCGTCGACAAGTCAACCACCGCTTTTCCTAGAGTCAGTCCTTGGCTCTTGTGGACCGTAATGGCATACGCCAACCGTAGAGGCACCAAAAAGAAGCCAGAGACCTTTCAAGGCCAGTATACGGTTGGATACGCGAAATCAACAACCAGGACGGCGTGGTGGGCTCCAATAGCATCACGCTATTCTCCACGGCATTCCCAAAGCACAACAATGGAAGGGCTCCAGAATAATATTGAGGAAGCCAATGAAGACAGGGACCTCAAACTGGCCACAATCCCCAGAAAGCTGTTCTACAGGAACCTAACAGCAGTATACCACTCGATGGTCATCGCGTTCCGCAGCCTTGATTTTTCGTTAAAGCTATTACAAGAGTTGGACTAGATAGTGTTAGGTCTAGTCGCTCCCTTTGTTTGAACATTCCTTTGTTTGTTGTAGTATTTATATACATTTTATTATATGAAACAATTGGATTAATACAGTAGGCACTGTACTCAATAAGGAACGGACAATAAGGACATAGTAGTCATTAGGAAACGTATTGTCAATCTACGTTTATTTATATTCTCGATAAGTGCATCGACAAACTCGCCTACTACACACAAATAGTATAGGCCATGGCGTCAACGTCTGCAGACCGGTTAAATACGTTAACAAAATGAAATCAATTGCCTCTCAGCTGAATCAGCTAACTGAGACTTGTCTAAAGCTTATACAGTTGAATTGTAATAAAAGCAAATCAAACACTTAATCAATCTTAAACATGGCAATAATAATCGAAAAAGCCTATACTCTGTTATTACAAGAGTCTGGCCTCTGTAAAAAAAACCTCCAGATTGGCAACAACTACAACCCATAAACTACACAGCTTGGATCCCCTTCCATACACCCCAACCATCGGAGTTCAGATCAAGGGTTGAACTCGTCGACGTGCTTGGTGACGAAGGCGCCGTCACCATCCAGATTAACAACTATACCATTATCGACATGTACAAAAAAAGTCAGCAGAACGAAGTCAACATGGCATCATTGGAACGATTTCAACAGATAGGAAGCAGCTGAGCTGCAGTCCCAGTCCCAGTCAGTGACACTGGTTGGGGATTTCAATTTCCACCATTCTATGTCGGAATCATGAGCGCGGCAAACTGCTGCTTCAACCGCTTGATCGAGTGGTTAATATCATTCGTAAGATGTTCCAGCCTTTTATGATTAAACAATGAAAGCGTTTGGAATGAAGACTTCAAAATAAAAAAATAGTTAAGACGAATAGGCCGAACTGTCCCTGCGATCTCCGGAATCTCGACAAGCGTAATTTCCAGTTTTCTTTTCCTTAGAAGTCAATGATTAATCTTAAGGCTCTCTCTGTGACTAAGAGAAACACTTCTAGCTGATTCTGGTATCGTTCGACAGTTGGGCTTCTCATTTATTTGTGGACGAATTCGTTACGGCTCCAATCCCTAAATGGCAAAGTAGGACTCATCTGCTCGAGGTTCTACAATGCGATCTGCCGAAATTATGCGCCGGCAGTCGTTCGTGGTATATTTGTTAGATTATTGAAGGGATCCAAGCCGAGCTGGCACCTCATGAAATAACCTTTTTGAAACTGAGCTAAAGCACTTCGACTCAGGATTGGAGGCATACCCGTACGCTTTCTATGGATTAGATGAATAAGAAGACAGAACTGCCTTCATATCCAGTTCAGCTTTGTCTGTTTATTTAATAAAAAAGTTTAGAAATATATATGATATACCACATATCCAATTGAAGGGTGAAGAAAAAAATTGGTTGCCAATTTTCCAACCGATTTATTTACCTTGTTGAGAATTATGGTGCTTTGCTTGAGCTACAAGAGCTTCGTGAGTCAAAGATTGGCTTTGTTTAATAAACTTTTGTTGAAACTGAGTCATTTTATATTCCCCAGCAATATTAGAAACCTTGGCCAGACTTCCTGACAAAAGATGCATTACGGGCACTAGAGCTATATCGGCTACTCCTCCAATAGCGTTACCAAGCAAGACTTCAACGCCATCTGTCAACGACTGGAAAGTTGGCCCAAGAACAGCTTCAACAGCAAGATTGGAGAGTCCGCCGGTAAGAGGAGCTAATACATTCCCAACAATCCCGATTAAATTATCAATTTGCCCATCTAGGCCGGTAATGAAATTAGTCACTGCCGCAGCGCCAGGTCTACCACCGGCATGTTTAAGAACGTTGGTAGTAGCATCAATTCTTTGGCGTGCATTGACAAAGCCAGACATGGCTCCACTTGTAAGAGGGTCATCTCTTGCAGCAATCCAATCTCCATTGTGTTCATGCTCGTGATCATGTTCATGTTCATGGTGATGATGGTGTCCATCATCGTAATACTGAGCAGAAGTACCAGCCACTAGAGACAAAACTGTGATAATCACAGCTAATTTTGAGTACAACATTATCGAGTTTTCTGTTCTTAATTGAAGTATTGAATGAGAGAAAACTAGGTATCTGCAGCAGAAGGAAAAAATGAAGGGTTATATATACTTGAAAAAAAGTTGAGGGGTAATTACATTTAAGTTTCGTTGTGGAGTATTCAAAATGTAAACATGAAAGTGAAATTAAAGACTCTTTGTTATTTATAGTTAAAAGTATATATTCCTTGTCAGGAAGCCAAAGCCACTAGCAATCGGCAAAGAATGGTTCTTTCAAATGACAGCCTATTCCCTTACATAACCTAAGAACAAAGGAATATGAAATTACATCTTATAATTGTAAAATTATAGCTACTCAATATATTCCGAATCCTCATTTTTTATTTGAGTATACGCAATATAGATGACGGAAACCTGAGACATACCAGCTCGAATACTTCTCCAACCAAGCAGTCAGATGTCCAAGAGCTGCGAAATCATTCCAATTGGGCCAAGGAAATTAGGACTGAATCCTCAGTTCGGCCATTAGCACGAATAATAAAACGACCGTCAAAAATATCAGTTCCATTTTCGAGTTCATTCAATTCCTCTTGGTCATGTATCACTGAATTATTAACATCAGCCCATCTTCCATATACTAGTAAAATGTGTTTACCACCATTACTGCCACCATTATTTAAGATTGTAGTTTTATCTACAACTGGTCGTATTTGTTCGTATGAATTATTGGTAGCTACAAAGTTCTCGCTAGGGATGTAAGCAGTATATGTGTAACCACCAGAATGAATAGATTCGGAAAAAACTTTCCCAAAGGTTTTCGCAATTCGAACTGTAAATCCGAAACTATCCTTGTTACTGAATAGGACACCGGTAGTATTAGTATTATAAGCGTCCTTAGGTGACACGACTTTTTTGGTTTTTGTATCAACGGTTACCCTAGTACCAACTGGAACCCTCTGGCCGTCTAACTTGAGAACGGTTTGGTCACCTATCTGAACATATTCTGTGGATGCATCTAATTGTAACTGTTTTTTCGATTTGCGTGTTTTCTTCTTCTTTTTAACACCGCCAGACATCGATCTGGATACTGCCGCTGGCACGGTCAACCCTTCTAGAAATTGTCCACTATTATGACTCAGAAAAGGAAGCCCAGATATTTTCGGTAGTTTCTTCGCATATTGAAGAGGTTTTAAGTCTAGAAACAGTGATTTCCGTAAGTACGATGGAGTGACATAGTACTGCAATAAAGAAGCTAACCTAATGGACTCTTCTGAAGGTCCATTCTTAAGGCCATCTTCCTGTCTCTTTTTATTTTCCAACCTTCCTTTTTCGTCATCAAAAACCACCTTCTTCGGCCCATTGGCAGTATTCTTGGCATTTTCTCCTCCGATTAACGCCCCTTCTCGATCCCTCTTCAGTACATCATAAATCACAATTTCACTCGCCCCGTATAGAACAGCGGCCCTTGCAATCTGATGAGAAATATGACTAGCTTGTTGTTGGGATCTGCAAACCGCTGAACCTATAGTTGATGAAGGAATGCACAATGATAATGTAGATGTCTTTCAAATGTTAGCTACCAAATATTAGCCCTTGCTATGGCATGGTTTTACACCGAATAGGACGGGACATTGCAACTCACAGTCATTCTTGCCGAAAACTATCTACGTCAGTAGGGGATCGGATCCAGTAGCACAAGTTATAGCTTCCATATATTTTTACAGCACGGCTGCAAAACATAATGGAATCAGACGCCCTGTCCATCAACAACCCCTGACTACCACCACCTCTTTTTGAATCTAACATAAACAATGTGTTAATTTTCTTTTCCATTACTTGTAGCTAAAATAGTACCGTCATAATAGAGACTTCAAGACTCAATTATGTTATCTTATTCCTATTCTATTCCAACTGGTTTACTTAGGAGCCGTATGGCTTACCCGGCCTTGTAGTAACTAGATAACCGCTTTTTTACTATTCACATATTATTAACAGGGCCCCTTCGTCTTTGTAACAACCAACACATCTGCTATGTCGTAAGTATCAAGCCATTTCAGTGACATCGGCCATATAACTAACAAAGATCTCTATAGGGAGCTATTAGGCCGCCCTCGATCCGAACTGACGGATATAGAACTTGCCAAACTCGAAGAATATGAATTCAACCATGGCCCGCTATCGGTCTTACAGACCTCAGTTCAAAATCATACACAGGTTCTTATTTCGTGTCGAAATAATAAGAAACTATTGGCCCGTGTAAAGGCTTTTGACAGACATTCCAACATGGTTCTGGAGAATGTCAAAGAAATGTGGACAGAAACACCGCGAAATGCGAAAGGCAAGAAGGGCAAACCTGTCAATAAAGATCGATTTATCAGTAAATTATTTCTTCGAGGGGATTCTGTAATTTTAGTACTTAAAAGCTCTTCTTAATTTATTTAGTTTTTTTTTGTTGATCTCACAAGCACCTATCTCTAAATACCAAATATAGTATACCAGCAGAAGCCCAGTTTTAAAGATAGATTCCCTATCTAAATACAAATATAACAGAAATATTTAACAAGAATAGGGCACGGGGGCACTTATCGCTTGACCTGTCTGCTTCTTAATTTTCTTTGCTCCTTCTCCTTGGTCTTTTGATCGAGTTTCCTCTGCTCTTCAGGACTTAATTTCGAGAGAGCGGCTTTCTGGTCGCGGAGAGCTTTGGCCTTCTTTTCAGCCAGCTCTTCAGCCTTGATAGCGTCGAGAGCTTTTTGGACCTTTTTTATTTCTGCATCACGAGTGGCTTTGATCTTCTTGGCAACCTCAGGCCTCCATGGCTTCTTACTAACAAGAGTATCGACTAGACTAAGAGCAGCTTCGAGAATCTGAGCAGAGATCTCTGCTTGTTCTTGATTAGAAGGAAATTTAAGAGCAAGAACAATCCTAGGTTTGGGTTCTAAGTCTTTCAAAGAAAGAGGAGCAGCCGATTGCTGGTCAGTAATTGCAAAATATTCAAGGACTTTTTCTGCCTTATCAAGAGCTTTGAACAAGTCCTTGGCTAGTTCAAAAATATTGTCAGTCACCTCAACGCTCTCAGTCATGAAAGTGAAATTAGGAGGCACCTTATCAGAATCAACGGTACGAGTAATGGACAAGAAATAATTCTGGTCTCGTGACCTGCTCATGTTGTCCTTGTTGACAATGGCAAAAACAAACGGATCAATAGAAGCAGGCTCACTGGGGGTGATAATAACATCAATTTGATCACGAGGATGGAACCCTTGCAAGAAAATAGAAGTAAAGTACTCCATTGATAAAGTGATGAAATTTTGACGTCCCAACAACTTGAACTTGGCGAGCAAATGGGCAATGTTCACACGGCCAGTAGCATATGTATTGAAAGCAGTAGCACCGTCAGTCATAACTAAATCAAATGTTTTCGCGGTTTCGGCATTGGCGCTTGGTTTAGGACCAACCTGATGAAACTGAGAAGCCAAAACTTGTCGATGAGCTTCGATCCATCCAGAAACCTTTCCTTTATTAACTCTCAGTCCAATGAAATGCAATACAACATAGCCCAAGATTGAGAGGAAAATCAAGAATTCTTTACTCCAATCATAAGCATAGACTCGTTGTAAAGGACTCATTGCATTCCATGATTCGACATCAATTGGCTTGCTTCCTGCTAAAATTGAGCCAGTCAAGGCTCCAAGAAGCCTACAGACTGTTAGCTGCTGCAATACCCTCGAAAACGTACGCCCCGGCGACTGGACTCTGCCCAGACACGTAGCTATTCATTCCGGTAATACTTGGTACACAATCAAACGAGCGAAGTCGAGCTACGGTCCGGTCTAGACATAGCCCGCCTAACGGAGACATAAGGCACAAAGAGGCCGAAGGCCTACTGACTAAGACTCACCCATTAGAAGCAGAAGTAGAGGCAAAGGCGTTTGCTCCAACTATGGAGGTGGCTGCTCGACCACGGGCAGTTGACCCTGATGGGACATAGGCATTGAATTCTCCGTCAGCCCCAAACACCAAGGCCGAGTTTAGCAAAGCCGAAGCGGCTACAAAAAGAATTGAATTCATCTCACCAAGATTTTACAGAAACAAAGGCTGGATGAAAGGTGAAAAAATAAAACGAAAAGAAAATAAGAATAAACTGTACAGGCCTAAGAAATTGACTATACTGTGTATTTCACTTGGAGAAAGTCACTAGAGCCGTATGGAACGTTTTGCAATTCAACGAGGCACGTGATTTCCCCATAGTGAGATCTTACATATTATAAAAATAAAATAATACAAAACAACCAGATCTTGTCAACGTTTCCCTATTACACTTTCAGAAACTGCATGCCCGACCTGGAAACCACTTCTCTCACGATAAATATGGGGGAAAACTTGTGACGACCGCTCACTAGGCGAGAAAGTAGCGGTGAGATGTCAAGGAACTTGACTACTGCTTGGAATCAAGATGGATCTTACATACCGGGCTTAGCCCAGACCGCGCGGACCGAAAGTGCACCACAATTGCAGTGGTGGTGTTGAATATCATTGGTTTTGAGCTGCTGGAAGTACGCTCCTATCACACACCTTTACCAGTCCGGAGCTGAACGAATCGACTTAGGGCATGATGGGCGTGCACTGCTGTTAAAAGGAATTCGCATAATAGGCTCTTTTTGAGAAGTTAATGATCTGCAAATGGCAGATGTTCCAGATTTAGGATATGAATTCCAAATACTAGAACGGACAGCAGGGAAAGACTAGTCGTTATCGCAAAGTGGGATGGATGTAGTATCGGGACTGGACAGATCGATCCCCGGCACATGTTAACGTATTATTATTAATTCTTTTGTAAAAATATTTAGCGGTCATATACTGATAAAATCTTCGGTGTCATTATTATCGTTACGGTAGGATAAATTCCATTCTCCTATACCAGAATCACCAGAATCTACTTCGTCGTTATCTTCTTCATCAGCAGATTCCTCCTCATTCTCCTCTAACATCTGAATAACTGAATCTAGATCTGTGGGTAATGACGAGTCTTCAGCCGAATCATTGCCACCTTCAAACTTTCCTTCTTGCTTAGCCCTCAGAATATGCTTCAAGGGGCACTTACGCCGACTACATGTGCCATTTGATTCGAAATCGGGACATTCATAGACATGTCTTTTATTACAAGTAGCTCCCTTGTCACAGTACCCATCGAGAGCAAACTCTCTACATACTGACGCGCCAGATGAGACCTTCATATGCGAGAACCTACAATTCTCTCGAGTACAATTGTCTCTCAAGTAATGCAGACACAGGGGCGAATTATGGGCCGAAGGATTGTGACTTTGCGTACATGAAACATCATTACAACCCGCAACCAAGAAGTTCTTGCAAATTCTAACTCTATTCGGGTCATGTTTATAGGGACAGGACTTTCCATTTGCGCAAGTGCCTGAAAATAAAAGTTAGTAGACGTCCCCTGACAAGGGCATATTTTTAGAATAATTACCAGTTCTTGTAAAATAAGCACAATGCTTATCTGATCTAGTAGTGGCAAAGTTAGTAAATTTCTGTGACCAGGCAGCTAAGCTTTTCCGAAAGTACTAGAATAGTACCTTCTGAACGTTGTATAGGGCATACTTGTCATTAGACAGTGCGGTCTTGCGCAATAGATTTCCAGATTTGCTTCGAACATAGGAAACCCCCTTGACGGTGGTCCTACGGGGAGTTAAGGCATCCTGCTGATTTCCGCGTAGGCCAGTTCGAATTAGCTTTGTGCCTTTCTTGGACGCTCTATATTTGATGCCTCCAATATCGATGGTCCCATCAGAATTAGCTACGACTGTTTTTGCTGTTGGTTCGTCAGAAGCAGAAGCACGAGTTGGATCTGTCACGATGGTTCCAGACGTGTTACTGGTAGATGATCCTGATACTGGGGATACTGACCCGGTCGTGTCCACTCGTCTCCATTGACTGACTCGACTAGCCGATCCTGAGTTTTCATGAAAATGTCCTCCTGGTCCTCGTCCTCCATCTCCACGATATCCACTTCCTCTTCCTCGATGAGAATACTGCTGCCCTGAATATGGCGGTTTATAGATTCCAGATCTATTTGAAGGTCTACTCATACTATTGCTTCTTTCTACTACTTGTTGGGCATTTTTATGACGATTGATTGCTCCTAAGACGGTGCGTTAGAGGCATTCCATAATACAACTTTGGACAGAATAGAGCATTGCTAGTTACCACTTACCTGCTAGTTTGGCAATCTGATCTAAGAGTTCTGCTTCCGCTTCAGATGACATTGTTGTATCAATAATGAGATGGAGATGACAAAGCGAAGTATCGAATGTGCTTATGTGCTGTTATGTGGTCGGAAACAGAGGAATTGCCTTAAGGTTAGGGTTGAACACTGAGATTATAATGTGGAATCCTTCCTTCGTCTGCTATTTACTGATGTTTTACTATGCTATACCTCGACTATACTGAAAAAATGGCAACTATGTTTATTATCAACGTCCTACTCCATCAAGTGATCTCCATCTAAGAATTGTTTCGCCTCCTGCTTTTATTCTTGTACGGCTGGAAGCAGGACCCTGCATCATTGTTTGCATATTCATAAATAGGGTATAGGAAGATTAAGAAATCAAAACACAAGCTACTACTCTATTCTCTACACTACTGTATGGAAGAACATGGTTTCATTTACACTATCGTAAGTATGATAACTCGGGCTCTAGGTCAACTGGAGAGATTCCCTACTAACACCTATGTGTAGAGCATATGGCGAGCCTATTGATTTTCCAGCTGATTCAGAAAAGACCTCTCAGTTGGTTGCTGTTCGCGGGCTTCAATTAAGTCCTTCGATTGAACAGATTTTGTGGAGGCGAAAGAAGAAGGCTAATGATTTGCAAGCGGTGATTAACTGTGTTCAAGATGCACTAAAGGCGCATGATGTAGCACTTGAGAAGCAGAGAGTTGTCTCCGACACATTCAGAGAATGGGCATTAACACTTGCAGACACTCCAGCTCAGAAATTTATAAATGGATTGTGTGATTCTACTGAAGGTAAGTTGGAGTTTAATTGACCGTGAGGCTTTCCCCTGGACCCAATTATTACCGCATTGTCAGCTAACTTTATTGATAAGAATTATGGAATATGGACCAAGCTACTTATATTAAGGCACGTTCTCTGGTTTCTAATCTAGAAATTCTTAAACGAGAAGAAGAATTACATAATAATACCCGTTCAGAATTAGTTAGATCAGAACGCGCGCTCTATAAGGCGTTGTATAAACGTAAATCGAGATTGGAGGTCGTAAGATTGGAAAAGAATACAGAAGCACTTCGAGCTAAATCTGAGTCCAGTAATAGGGCATATAGGAATTCGGTAGTACTTATCATGAAGAATTGTGCTCATGTTTTTTTCCAGCAAATGTCGCTTTCATATGATCGTGCAATGGAACCTATCGGTGCTGCATTAAGAATTATTGAGGAATTCGATGCTAGTCCTATGAACTCTGCGGAGAATGGAGAAGAACAAGTAGGGAAAGACATCGACATGCATGATGAACCTGGTGGAGAGGCTGCTGCAAGAGGCATGGAGAGTTATGGAGGTGATACGAACAACAACAAGGAAAATAGTTCTCCATCCACATTCTCAGAGCTTTCTTGCCAGAATTATTATTCCTCTCCTCTTACTTCGAATAGTAATGGAAATGGCACCTGTTCGACCTTTGGTAATATTATTAGCTCCAGTTCATCTGGTTCTAGTTCAGGCTCCTTGTATCTTAACCATTGGTTGACAGCAGTTGGTCGAAGAGGAGATAGCGCAAACGCCAGTCTGCGACAAATTAATCAGTCTCCATTTGCTTGTGTTGAGGAAGAACCAGAGCTAGAGCTAGAGCTAGAGGGCAAAGGTCAAAACAAAACGACTGGTACCTACTACAATGAGCAACAATATGATCATAATGCTCAGCAGGTCGAAAAGAATGGCGATTACGGCTATTTCTAAGCAAACAAATATCAATACTCAAGCATCGTAGAATAATTCCTATTCATAAACAATATTATACATACAAATGAGTCTATACAGAAATCAAGATACAACAAGAAAAAGGTATCTTGTCCCATCCTTATATAAATAAATTAAATGCAAACGCTATTTCTCTTCTAAGCGGTACCATTATTAACGGCGAAAAACTTTTTTCCCATTTCATAAGATGAAATCATAATAGCACAAGCAGGAGAAACTTTTAATATTCTCGGGACAGCCCCTACATACAAAGCACTTACTCCTTCAGTTTTTAAAATCCTCATCATAAATGGAATCATGCCCATGTTTGAAGATGTAGATGCATGATGACCAATTTGACGTCGCGTTTTACCGACATCAAATGGTGTTGTTAAAATAGCAGCAATAGAACCTCCTACTGAGCCAGAGATAAATGCTTGTGAAAAGGTACTAGTATCAGACTTCTGATCTCTAAAATATTGTGTCTGAGAAAGTTCTTTTCGGATGAATTCTACACATGCCCAATAAATACTAGAAAACGGTACATCCCTCCATAACGTCAGTACTAAACCTCTCCACAGAGAAGACCAACCCTGAGTTGAAATCATTTCACGTACTCCCTTGCCTACTACTTGCACAGCATCAGGACCTTTGGCAGATTGTAGTCGAGTTTTTATTAATTCAATTGGGGAAACGACAGTAGCAGATAAAGATCTTGCTAAGCCACCACATATTAAAGGATTCAAGATCCTTGAATCCCCTACTGGAGAATTATCCCTCATATGTTCATATGCAATAAAATATACCACGTTTGATGGGACTGACATCAATAAAGTTAACGACAGGCCCCTCCAGAGCGCTCGAGC
The DNA here is from genome assembly GCA_030565085.1 of Sugiyamaella pinicola. Taxonomy (NCBI): domain Eukaryota; kingdom Fungi; phylum Ascomycota; class Dipodascomycetes; order Dipodascales; family Trichomonascaceae; genus Sugiyamaella; species Sugiyamaella pinicola. The sequence continues at coordinate 170,131 of JAJMAW010000011.1, read as the reverse complement.
ACCTTCACTAGAAATAATCTTGCGAAGCCCATCCCATGTTCCGTTTAGCCGGGTAGATCGCTTGATATCATCTACAGCGCAGCTGGTAGATATTTCCAACTGTGAAGCTATACAGTAATCGATGGTACTTGGAAACCAAAAGACGTCCCTACAACAGGTTGTTACACCAACCCCAGTGGGTATTTGTGTAACTGGAAACGATTTTAGAACTGCCGGTCTGGCAGAACCAGCACTTCCACCAGGTAATGAAGATACCGATACTCTTGACAAAGCATTTTTCTCTATTTTTTCTCCAACAAAATCAAGCATAGGAAATGCACTCTGTTGTTGCATTCTCACTCTTACAACATCAAATGGCGTGACAACTACTGACGTCAGGAAAGATCCAGAGCAAGCTGCCACCATTTTCTGTACTATAGAAATTTTATGGTGGCTATCTCCATCCACCACAGGCCCACTCAAATTAGCGCCCGAAGACATTCTTTAATTCCCGTATGTTCTCGGTTACTGTTGTACAGGTGTGTACTTTAAACGATCCGAAATGAAAGGAAATAAAACAGAAATGTAGGAAAAATATCTAGAGAATCAGATTTTGTCATGGATCCGAAGTAATTGTGTTTAGGGGATCTGATAAAAATATACCCTAGCCCTGGTATAGTTCATGAACCCGAGCCCTATTTTTTATTTTAATTGATTATGACCTTCATTTGAGACAAAATGTGTCGGTTGCACACTGACCGCACTGATTGACACAGTTTCTTTGCGTACAATCGACTACCACAGGCTGCAATAAATGCCTGCTGCTCGCGATATCGCCATGTTGTGTGTGTGTGTGGATATGTTATTATTTAACATCAGCGAAATACTACAGAGAATAGAATTTGCCAATTCTTAGATTAAATAACTTGTTTAAGCTGTATATTTGTGGACTGTGTATAATAATGAAAGCAGAGTGTTCAAACTTGAATATTCTGTTATGCTCTGAATGAGATAAGCATTGAAGATACAACCGTCTAGGGTTAGGAACGGAGCCTAGGAACTTTTCCGTACCTACACCACGTTTCTTATCTTCTTCACATGCTGCGATAATCGCCGTAACGTTTTTATCAGCAGTGACAACTCAACTTCTTCTATATTGTAGTTTTTTCTTATCTCGTGAAAATGAAGAGTGCTGCTCAATTGGCACTGCATTCTTCAGCATTATACATATTCTATCAAGGGTTCCACTACATCTTGTATAAACATATCACGATCATTAACCAGGCTTATGGATCTCATTTCCAATACCTGACTATTATTGGACTCGCAGTGTCCACACTGGCCCAGATTTTCGGTGCTTTATCAGTTATTACGGGGTCACAGTTGGTGTCGGCTCTTCATAAACGTATAAACGTTGCTGCTGCTCCATTAGAACTGTTTATAACCATTGTTTATTGGTCAATCAAATCTATTGACCCTAGTCTTCTACAAGATCAGAGACTTGCAGCTGTTCCATCTCCATGGCTGGATGTACGACTTCATTTTTATCCTGTTGTTTTCGAAGTGATTGACGTGCTGGTGTTTGCAGACCCTTGGAAAACGTCCGCTGCAAGCGCCTTTTGTATCTTCGCTTCCATGTCATGCCTTTATTGGATATGGGTCCACCACACTTTTGCACGCAATGGCTTCTTCCCTTATCCTTTATTGGAGCTTGCTTCAGTTCAACAGAGAGTGGGCATTTTCGGTGGCTCAACGGTTCTAGTAACTATCTCATTCAAACTCCTTAAAACAGTCCAACGATTGGTCAAAAAATAATAATAGAATATATAATATATACTTGCTACTCCTCCCGCCATCTGCTTCACCGAGTCAGATTCTGCCTGAGATTTCAGACACTCACGAAGGAACATATGAAGACAACCCCTAAGGTTTGTGTTGGAGAATACTATACTTCAATAAATTGAGAGACAATTTCGCGGAGCTGTGATGGCTGGACGCATTGAAATGGAACAACCACTTTGACATAACGATTGTCAATATAAACAATACTTGGAATAGGTAAACATCCTCCTCCAAGTGGATCAAGAACACGGCACGCTCGTGCAAGATACCCCCGTTCATCATACAGTTCGGGAATCACTTTTTGAGTAGGGCGACCGGTTTCATGTGGAAGATCTATTGATGTTGACGTGGGTGTTGCCAACGGCCTGTATGCCGCCGAACTTACGATGTATCCAAATCGACGAACAATAGGAATTTGTAAAACGTCTAGAGGAAGTTCATTTGTCTTGTTATCAGCGTTCATACCTGGGAAGAATAAAATGATTCTTGGGTCCTGAGAAGAAATTATTCCCGAAAGTGACATTCTAACTGGCGACGACGTAAATGGTCGGTACAAAGCTGCCGTTTCATGAGCCGAGAATGAAAGCTGAGATCCTCGAACAAGAAAGTGAGAAAGGTCAATATGGCATGTCCTTGGCTTTTTTACTGATGTAAGGATTTCATGTGATCGTGCTGGTTGTATTTCAATCTCAATTGATTTCTTGGACATTGATGATGATGTCAATGATAAATTTGACGACGATGCAGACGTTGAGTACGAACTCTTAGGGGAATTGATAGCTACTGCATCCTGATTTCCATCTCCTGGGGGAGACGGAAGGAATACCACATCTGATGAAGACATCAAGTTCGGTTGAAACAAAGTGGAAGAGTGGTTCTGGTACTGATCTTCTTCATAAGACTCAAAGCTTCTTTTTGGCATTTTACACCCTTATATGGTTCGACCAAGTGTTTGTTTACTTTTTTTATTCCCCTCACTGTGTTTACTGTGAATTACTTTGCTTAATTCGTTTTTTCTGTTTGTTTTTGCACTTTCTTTCTTTAGTATATATACATTGCTCCTCGCATCAACTTTTCGTTTTCAACCCTGTTCAATCAATCTGTTATATACTATTGACTATTGACATAAACCGTTCCTGCCAGTTGTCTGCTTTCTAAATACATCAGCTTCTACTGAAACAACATATACGAGGTAAGGGTTTCCCCGCATTCGTTATGGCAGCGTTGATGGCAGATCTATCATGTTTGTTACTAGTGATTGTTTTCCATCTCGTGTCAGCCTGGAACCATAATTAGGAATGATTGCACTTCGATTATTGCTAATTACTAAGCTGTGCTAAATAAATAATAGACTGAGATCTTATCTGAGTGACATCCCCATAATTGCCCAGCTTATAAAACAAGTTGGGATCAGTGCCCAGTGCGACTTCAAAATTGATGTTAAAAGAAGTGGCAGTGGTAACTCTAAGATAATATTTTTGCTCATTACTTCGTGACGTGATAATACATAGCCCAACAACTTTGATCATAGTATCTGAATAGTTGTCTTTGGAAATCCCTAAGAGATGCCAACAGAGGAACAACAAACTTTGAATCTGCTTGAGTGAGTTAAGCAAGCGTCAAGTAACTTTAAATTCGATGAAAGGTCTCAAGATAGAATAGAATTTGCCTTATGTTGGTCCACGATGTATTATGATTCAAAAATAAATCTAAATTATGCGGCTTTTACCCTGTATTATTAATAGTAATAAATATGAATTATACGGTCGGCAGTGCCTGGCTGGATCATTAAAAACATCACATTAACATGTACCGCATAACTACAACAAAGACGAGAATACCGCTAATCTTCAGGTGAAAGCCTTTTACCAGGTGTGACTTGTTCATTGTCTGGCCTTTTAGTAGGTTTTAATGGTCTATCTGCAGTAATGACTTTGATCCAATCAATATCTAATTGGTACGGACCGTATTGCCTGTCAATAAGACCGATTCCTACAGTCTTCACTTGAGTTAATTCCATAGGCTGTTGCTGTTGGATAATTCCTCCATTGGTCAGAATAAAGTTTGATAATGGGACAGCCACTTCTTCCCACTCACCTGGGGTTTTGAGGAATAGTCGATGCTGGTATAAATCTGTCGGATATGCCGACTCAGCTTGAACATTAATGAAATATTTACGACGGTCTCCTCGTACACGTAAGACCATTTCGTTGTATGGCTCCCAATTCCAATATTCTGATGATGCCAAGCCAAATAGTTTTGGTTCAATGTCTTTGGTGCGAAACATGGCGTATCCTAATCGCACAATATCTGGCCTGTCAGCTGGAAGATCGAGACTAAGTTCTCCTCGGAATCTACCAAATGGCTGCGATGCTGTGTTATCGGATTCAATCACAGACATATCAACTGTGCTAAATCCACCAAGGTCTTTATCACATCTTACGAGAAGATTGGCCAGCCCCAAAGCAGGTTTTTTGAAATCAATCAGAGTGAGCTCCGCCGGGGGAGCAGCTGCTACGAAACCAGCTCTCATGAGTAGTTTTAAAAAAGACATTTTTCGTTAACTGGTCTGGTGGTATACACGATTGTAGACTTATTATTTTATTTATATATTTTATATATTATATATTAGAGAGGTGGTTCCGCGAATCCTAACCCAGAAAATCTATTTGGAGATATTGTCTAAGCGGGGTAGATGTCCGTTCAACCTCAATATTGCAAACATCTTAGTAGTGTATAAATATATAAAAAAAAATTATCAGCATCGGCGGTTGCCTCTCTTTGAGTGCATCCTCAATGAGGATGGCTAACGAATATTACTTACGAACACAAAGTGGACGCGATCTCCACATGGTACTTGGTGAAATAAAAGGTCTCACAAACCTCATCAACTTCTTGAGGTACACCCTGCTAGGCAAATCCTGTATGAAAAGAGCCTGGTAACAAACTATATAAAAGCCGCTTTCGCAAACATCACTGTTGGTTGGTCGTGACCGGTGACAAATCATATCCGGGGTCAGATATAGACGCGAATCTCTTAGATCTGAAATTTCATTAAAATGCTTGGGCTACAGGTTTAAGATGAGCACTTACATTATCTCTCTATTGTCGCCCCATGCGGATAATCATAAAATGCATTTTAAACCTTCTTGATCAATGCAGGGACTGATAAGATGATGAACATCAGCAAACGCCGCACTCCTGCATATTCATTCCATTAAACATTCCGGCAGACGTGAAGATGAACACAACAATACGCAGAAGGGTCGGATGGGCGAAAAAAACAATTTATCTCTACAGCTCACCATACCGTAACGTGATTGTTTCATATTAGTATAAATTTAATTAGAGAGCGAAATCAACATAGTTGTCGCATTATTGTTCTGATTTTGGTGTGGTGGTTCTCCTGTTGCTGTCACCACATCTTGCAATGACTGGCCCAACTGATCACCACGCAACCAATAGTCATACGAACCAATCATGGAACTCAGACAGCGATAACCCGCATCAGCTTTTATCAGACTTTCTAAATACGGATGATAATGGAGACACAACCGAAGAAGATTTGGAATTGTTTGGCGATAAATATATCGGCAGAGTCGATTTGGATGATGCCGATTTGAATGCCGCTCTAGAGGCGATGAATTTGGATTCCTCTAATGGACCACAAGCAATTCAGCCATTTGCAAGACCAGGGGCTGGCATTTTTGGATCTCAGGAAGGTTCGCTAGACGGCTCATTAGAAAGCTCACTGATATTAGAGAATGATAAATGGCCAGTTTTGGGCAGTTTTCATACCAATCGTGGCGTGGAACATACGCAGACTAGCTATGGCTCTATGTCGTTTCATAACAATGACGATATCTTCGGATCTGCGACAAGTGAGTTGAACAAATTGAAGCCAGTTATCTTGCCCCCTCCTTCATCTGAATTGCATAATTTCAGAGAAACAGATGTGGATGAAGATAATCGCCACGCAAAACTACAGGCTGATAAGGCTCATAAGTCAGTGGAGCCAGTGTCATCTGCCGATATTACTGATCAACAAGCCGAGTCTACTCAGGCTTCTCAGGTTACTACTGTGGGTAATGACGGAATTACTGCTACCCAAGAGGCGCCCTCAACACCGAAGGATAAATTGATCGATAGTAGTAGTTCCGAACATCGTGTCAGAGCTGATGATAGTTTATCTGATTTTTATGCTGCTTTCTCTGAGCAGCTCACAATCAGTGAAGATCAGACGCCTGAAAGCGAGAAAATCCTAATTCTCTTAAGTCCTCTCTCTTATAAGCATGTTTTCTCCAGGAACTGGGTCAAGAAAAGTTATTTGGCTTCAATTGTAGAAAGACCTGAAAGACTGATGGCTGCTTCATTAGGAGTTGGCTTAGCAATTGCGAAATACCCTTCTAAATTTAAAGTAGAAATATCTGATAGACGTCAAGATCTTACAAAAGCACCTCATGTTGCTAAAGTACATGGAACTAAGTGGGCTAAACGACTTTACCAGTTGTGTAGTGAAAGCTCCGAAAAGCTGGAAAATGCAAATGTAGAAGTACCCAACGACTGGCACGAGGGAGATATTTATTTAACTACCGAGACCATTGATGCTTTGGAGGGTGTAGTTGCTGTTACTGAAATAGCGATTGATAGAGTCTTTGAGACATACGACAATGTCCCGGCCCCTTCTAAAGTATTTGTTTCAATTAGACCGCCTGGTCATCACTCTCATCCCTGTGTTCCTTCGGGATTCTGTTTAATCAATAATGTTCATATTGCCATTCAATATGCTAGGCAAAAGTATAACATCACTCATGCAGTTATTTTTGACTTTGATCTTCATCATGGCGATGGGAGTCAAGATATATGTTGGAAACTAGCGGGATTTGATGAAGATCAGGATACAGGCGAAGAAGCAGTAAAAAGAGAAGATAACGAGCAAGTAATACCGGCTGTCGAAAGTCCAACAAAATCACCCCGGAAAAGAGGAAAGAATCCACCTGCGCCACCTCCTTTGCCACCACTATCCATTGGATATTTCAGTCTTCATGACATTAATTCCTTTCCTACGGAGCTTGGCTATGCTACAGCGGATAACATAAAAAATGCCTCAGTCTGTTTAATGGCCCACAGAATGTGTATTTGGAATGTTCATCTAGAGCCATATCGAGATGAAAGCCATTTTAATAAAATATACCAGGAAAAGTATTCTAAGCTGTTTGACAAGGCCAAACAATTTTTACAAAATGGACAGGCCGCAACATCAAACAATAAACAACTTTTCAAACCACTAATAATTCTATCAGCTGGATTTGATTCATCAGAATATGAATATTTATCAATGCAGCGCCACCATGTGAGCGTCCCTACAGGATTTTTCAATAAATTCACAAATGATGCTGTCAAATTAGCCAATGAGTTCGCCAACGGCAGAATAGTATCTATGCTTGAAGGAGGTTATTCTGATGCTGCATTGTCTACAGGTATATTCAGTCATTTAACAGGTATGGCCGAAGAAAGCTGGGACTCGAATTCGTGTGACCCAACAGTCGTTAAGCAGTTAAATAAGGGATGTAAACTGAAGTATAGACCACCAGTTACTAGTACTGCGAGCTTTACTTCAGAATCAGAATGGCTTAATAAAGGTATTCAACTTGGCAGGTCACTATGGCCCCAGCAAGTGAAAGCCGAGGTAGCAGCAGCAATGAAGTCAGCACCCGCAACGACTGGAAGAAGGAATCGTAAATGGGACGACGATGTTTCAGCTACACCACTAAGAGTATTACGAGATAGCACCAGAAAAGTAGGATTATAATAGGGTAAAAGCAATTTGACTGCCAGCCTTTGACAGACCATGGTGATCAGCGACGTAACAATATTGGTGATTTCAATGCTGTCAATACATATACTCTCCTGAAGGTCCTGAGGAGATGCCTGCTTACCGGCGAAACTGAGCCCCATGTGACGGGTTGTTAGACACATGGTGAAGGAGTTACAAATGCGCTTTCGAGGCATGAACATAGCATTTGACGACTTTAATTTTAGTACAATTATTTATTTATGAGTAGGCTCATATTTTGTCAGTTTACATATTTCTTCTATTATTAATTTTACCCCCTTAAATCCCCGTATAGGGAAATAATAGCCAAACTCCAGCGACTGAAAAGAAGATTCGTCTCCCAGCATCGTCTGCTCCTTTCTCTCCAACCCCTAGCTCCGGTGGAAATACGAGCAGAGCTAACTAACGGGCCCCGACTGTCAGAGGCAGGCCAAGCAGTCGGGTATTATTAACCCCGAACAAGCCGAAGAAGGCCGCTGGACAAGAGTGCACGCCAGCCCTAGTGTGGGGAATCCTCCCTTACCCTGGTGCTTATTTTTGCAGCCGCTTGGGCCACACAATTTGTCCATATTTTGCCGTGCATTCCAGATATAAGGAGAGATTGAAAGAGAGTGCGGACGATTCACGAGAAGGGTCGAGCAACGGGATAAATTATAACACCCATCACGACATCCGAACGACCATTTTGTGTTGAATTTCGCGACATTTGAAACCCCAGGAGCAGCTGATCCCGAGGCGCGGTTGTGAATTGAACTGCTGGAATAAGTGAAAGGATCGAAGTAAGTGAACCGAAGAAAACAACGTTAGGGAATATGACACAAGACTACTCTAGAGCTTGTAACGCGGAGCTACCGGAACATGTAGCAGGAGGGGAGGGAGATTATTAACAAGTTACAGAGAAACTAAATAAACAACAATGACATCTTCGGTTCGAACAGAGTACTCAAACGCAATTCTACCGGCGTTAACTCCGGATAAAGCGGTGGATGTGATTCGAGACCGACTGAACAATGCCAAATTATTGAATGATGAAATCGCTGATTGGTTAAAAGAGCGGGCCCGTATTGAGGAAAGCTATGCTAGTGAATTGGAGAGGTTGAGCAAACGTGGCCCACTGGCCCATGAACAAGCGTTAGGTACTTTTACAGCAGTGTGGACAGAATTGAGCAAGTCGGCAAGAGAAATTGCCAGAGCTTCATCCGAGTATGCAAAGAAAGCTAGGACCGATATCGAGCATCCTATAAGAGTGTTTTCACAAAAGTCGCCCCAATGGTCAGATATTCGTGATTTACACGATGGCCTGTCAGGAGTTGCCAAAAATTTAGTTGAAGGAGAGGATACTCTGGCAAAGCTGAGAAACAAGAAAGGACCGTCAGGCAAAATTGAATCGGCCCAAAAGTCTGTCACCGAGACTAGAAGTCAATGGGAGAATCAAGGCCCATATGTTTTGGGACAATTTGAAATAGCTGATGAGTCGAGATTTGTTCTTTTAAGAGACAGCCTGACAAGATTAGAGACTTTAGAGGCTGACAGGGGCCAAGCCATTGTTAAGAGCTCGGAAGAAGTTTTGAATTCGATTTTATCGTTTGATCCCATAGAAGAAGTTAGGTCGTTTGCGGCACAGATAGTGGCTGGTAATATCAGCGGTGCATCCCATCATCACGATGCTGCTTCTCGACATACTCGCCCTAGTTCTGAGGATAATAGTGACGGTCATAATTTTAATAGGGGAGGACTTGTAGGAAATATACATCGTCCTTCTCGTCATACCCTCGATGATTCTAGCAGTATTAATTCAGGTAATACTCCGTTAGGTGGCAGTGGAGGAGCCAGTAAATTGCGGTCAAGAGTGGGGTCTATTTTCCGAGGAGGAAGAAAGAAAAAGGGTAGCGAAGTCCCTGCGCCAGTATCTGGCTCTTCCGCTCGGCCTGTCCAGGCACCTTCCGGCCCTGTTCGTCGGGGAACAAACTCTTCCGATTTGTATACACCAGCAGAACCGCCATCAATAGCGGCAACTGGAAGACAGCAACAACAACAACAATCGCTACAAGACCATCAGCCACCATCGTCATCAACAACCTCTAAGCCACTACCCCCACCTTCGAGGAAAGTCAACGGTCAAGCTCAACACCATTCCACGAATGCCAATAACGATAACGAATTTAAAGAAGAAGATGAATATGAAGATGAGGATGAAGATAATCAGCCGTTACAAAACATTGCTTCCGGACAGCAACAACCATTCAGAGTCAATATTCGTAAGGACGTAATTACTGAAGAACAAGAAGATGCAGATGTCGCATTGACTAATGTTGCTACGACATTGCGAGCTAAGCCAACCGTGTCTGGTAGAGGATCTCGGGGTCGTAGAGATATTCAATCGAGGTTATTTACAGAAATCGAAGCATCTGATATAGAGTCTCAACCTCAATCCCAACCGCAAGCCCAAGATCAATATGAAGATCGGTCCGGCCCAAGTTTTGTAGGCCAACAATTCTTCAATCAATTGCAGAGTTTCCCTGGTCAACCACAGAATGGGGTCTCGCCGCCAGGGCAGTCGCCTCATGTACTACCACCAACGTCACAACCGTCTGGTACAACATTGCCAGCTGTTACTGAAAGCGAGCCATTTGTAACCAGTAAACAGCCACCATCACAAGACTCTCATCAAATCCCGTCATACTTTAATCAACAACAGCCATCGCCTCAAACGCAACTGTCATTATCTACAAAAGATAGCCATAGTCGTGATATCCCTGGTGGAGTAGATGATGTCCTCTCTCCAATCAGTCCAGGAACAGTTGCCAATGGTACTGAATCTAGTGGTTATAGCAGGAGAGTGCTCCAGAGTTCAGAGTTCCAACCTCCGTTGGCAGCCTTCCGTACGGGTCGTGCTAGCAGTGATGTCCAGTCTCTGCGCTCTCTTCAATCTTCAGCCACTGGAGGCGCGAGTGGTTCTGCTTTAAAACACCCTGAGCTCCCGTCTGTAGCTGGTTTAGTAGGCTCATTAGTCGAAGTGATTACCGTCAGTTTAAAGGACGGAGTTCCTACAAAGACTGTTGTGGGTGGAGAGGTTTCTCTCGGATATAATGATACAGGTTCCTTGACTCCGGGTACTATCTATGTCAGAGTGAAGAGCAAAAACAGCAACGTGGAGAAACTAGTAGCCAATCATAACATCCTTGTCTCGTCAACAGAAAGTGATACTTTCAAGATTGATCTCTCAGTTCCGGCTACTGTTAGTAGTCTTCGTGGTCTGCATCAAGGCGCAAAAGCATTCATTTATTCGTTATCTGGAGATCAAACGGCATACAACCCTCTGCTGTTCACTCCTATTTGGCGTATTGAAGAGAAACAATCGAGCCTGATGTTAACGTATGAAATTGCCGATAACTTTACGGGTAATGAGCTGGAAATTCACGATCTTGTTATCAGCGTCCCAATCGAAGGAGGGGTTGCTCATTCTGCTCAGAATAAGCCGGTCGCATCCTTCAACAAAGAACGTCAAAGGATTACTTGGAGATTCGCGGAACCAGTGACTATCAAGAAGGGGGATAAAGAGCGCCTTCTATGTAGATTTTCGACTGATGGGTATGCCCATGAAGCATCATCGGGTGTCGACGTACGATTCAGACTAGTTGATCCAGCATCATCATTGTTGTCACAACTATCACTTGACTATAGTTATCGAGCACAAGAAGATCCGTTTAGCGATGAAGCAACTAATGCTAGTGCTGTGTCTCTCTCTTCACATCTTAACTGGACTCCTGTATCATTATCAAGAAATGTAATTACCGGTAAATATTCTGTTTACTCGGAACTGAATGTTAGCAAACGTTAAATTAGTTTAATATATACATTTTATTTTGTAAAATGGGCCCTTATATGTCGTGTTTAAAAAGTTCATCTACGCAGCTGACTGACTACTCTTATTAAGAAGCTAGGTTTCGGATCACCTTCAAGTGGAACGTGAGCTCAGTCATCGAGGCAAACAAGAGGACCGTGGAAAAAGAAAATAAATTAAGTTGATATAAAAAATTTACCAATTACTGGAATTCTGAAGGATTGATTCTCGTTCCTGTTCGTATTCAATCTCAACTCTGGGCCCCCCATTCCTTGGTCTTTTACCATCTTTAGGCTTCTTGCTCGTAGGTTTCCTCTTGCGGGACATAGCATGCTCTTCCTCATCTTCACTAGAAGACTCGTCACTTGTATCATACCTCTGCTCTCCATCATCATCAGATCCGCCAAGCCATTTTTCCAAATCCTCTAATTCAACAATGTCATCATCTTCGTCATTACCTTCAACAAATTCGACTTCACCAATATCGGATTCGTCTTCAAGATCCTCGTCCTCGTCAAACTCGTTCTCCTCTTCAACCCCTTGATCCTTTTCAACTCCATGAAGAACCTTCTTCCATATCTTCTCGTCGACATTAAGAGGGTTCTCACCATACGCACCAGTCTTTAATCTGTCCAATAGTTCCTTCTCAATAGCTTTTTCCAACTTTGCGGCAGCCAAAGCCTTGCGTTCCCTTGTTTCTTCTCTTCGCTTTACCTTCGGTGCCTTACCAACATAGTGACGTTCATTTTCCTTTAAGGCTAGACGTCTCTCAGTGATTGCAACTTGAGTAAGACGAGTCAATCTCTGTTTACATTTATGAATGAGGAAGTTGGGCCAATATATCAACTGTTGGTCAATCTGCTCCAATGCTCGTGAATATTGTTTTGATAATTTAACACGCTCCCATAATTTTGCAGGTGTGTGTGCTCTTTCTGCTGTCTTCATATACAAATATAATCTTCCATTAACATTTCGAATTGTAGCATATTTGGAATTCGCTAAAGGACAAGACTGTCGGTTGCACAAGCCAGACACATTATATTCATTTCTACAAAAGTTCTGTTCTTTTGTAGTTTTTAATTTGAATGCACAAAATTGGTGATTAATAACTTGCCAAATAATCTACCCTTGTTAGTATTCCTTTTGCCCTTACGTTCGACCATATCTGATCTGCTCGTTCACAATTCACTTACATCGTCAGACATTCTGTAGGGTAGTAAAATACTTGTACTTCTATCTTCTAAAACAATAAATGAATAGAATCAGAATCAGAATCAAATTTTTACTGAAGTTATATATCCTCCTGATGCCGTTTTGAACTGCGTAATGCTAATAAAACTATTTCTATTCACTTCACGCAGCAGATCGAAATTTTTTTTTTTGAAAAAAAGCTCTTAAATCAGAAATGATTGCCGTATTATTCCCTACAAAGTTACGTGCGGCGCAACAAGCGGCTTGGATACAGCCGCATAACTATTCAATTTCATTTTTCATCATTACGGACATCTGGTTAACACCATTAATTCCTTTGACACAAACAACTGAATCAGATGTTCAAACGGTTAGGACGGCAGCATATTGCTCGATTGAGCGCTTCGGTAACGCACCAAACGAGCAAACTCCAAGAGCTCACATTCTTTGTCCAAAGAGCTAACTACATTCTGCCACAGACCAAGAGAGGTAAGCAAAATGGGAGAAGCGAACAGGGAGAAGCCAGATACTAATTTTATAAACAGAAAATGTGGTTAAGGTCTTTACACCAACTTCTAGGTTGATTCCAAAAGGGTCATCGCCGATTCTAGAGGTTCAAAAGAAGTTTTATGAACAATATGATGCGGATGGAAGCAAGAGAGAGTTATTCAACCCTGATAATGAAAATAGAATTCGTCCTGGAGACGTGGTTCGAGTCACAAAGACCGATGGATATTCGTTTGTGGGTGTCTTAATAGCCGTCAACAAGAGACATTTGAGCACTAATATTCTACTACGTACCAAGATTTCCGGGGTAGGAGTAGAAAATAGAGTCAATGTGTTCAATCCATCTGTTGCCAAGGTCGAGGTACTACGTGTTCCAGCAAAGAGATGGAAGAGGTCCAAGTTATACTTTATTCGTGAGAATAGCAAACTCGATGTGGGTGATGTTGACGCCGAGATCCGTAAAGCTGAAAGGCGTAGAGTTTAAGCATATCCTTTTCTCTTTAATTCAATGTAAATAGCATCGAAGGGGGTTTTGTCTCCAGTTGCTGGGCTCTGCCGGCATGCATGGCTCCATTTCGTAGAGTGTGTAAATATATCGTATTGAAAGTGTTCGAGTAACGGTGTAGAAAGAGCCAACCAAACTGAGGAAGAGCAAAAGATAAGATAACGGTTTGAGCGCGTGCGCGGTGCGCGGATGCACATACGTACGTCCGACACAAATGGTAAACAGAACCTCGTTCACCACACCATAGTTAATAACGAATTACACCTAAGCTTAAAAAGAATTGAGAAAAGAGTTCTCTAAACGCCAAAAACTCCAGAGGACTAGAATTGTTGTTGAAGAAATATTAATTACTCGGTCTGGTTCTCAACGCTTGCAATACTAAAGCCGCTGTATTGTGTTTACGCGTCTACAACGATGTTTGCACCAAGAATTTTCGAAGAACAGGAAAAATCTGTCTTTGTGGAAGATAATCATGAGAGCCGTGTCGGAAACAGAAATATGAATATTGATGCTAGTCCTTCTCCTGTTCGTAGAAATCATACTATTGGTTCTCCTTCCAGGCATAGATATGGTGCTTTCATTATGAGTGGCGAACGAACATTTGAAGAAGCAAAAGCGAGAAAAAATGTCGAGCCGGACATAGAGGCCACTCGCCGTGAGATCCTCCAATCAATGGAAAAGTCGCCCCTAAAGTTGTACCCCGAGGAGTCTCGCTTTGACGGAGATCAGCCTTTATCACTGAGAGAGAATCATTCTTCTGCTGGCAGTAACAATAAGGAAAACTATGAGGATATTAACAATCAAGGGGAAGAAGATCTAACCAACTTCAGTAAGTATGATATCAGAAATATTTCGAATAACCTGGGACGTGATGCGGAATATGGCTCGATGCATGACCGTGAGGTACTGCCTGAATCAAAACGTGAACCAGTACATGAGGCAAGAGTGCTCCGTTCGGAAAACCACCCGCAGTCTCAATCTGAAAGTAAATCGAACACTCAATATCTGTCTGGAGTAGATTCTCATTCTCAAAAAGATGATCATCAGTATGGAGACGCCAATAAAAGTATTGGTTATAGACAGCAGACGGTACGCGTGACACAGCATCAGGAAGGTCGCGTACAAAATAGTTCTGACAATCATGGTAGTGTTGATTGCGGCAGCATTTACGATAATAACAGCCCACGCTCTAGACGTACTCAAAAGGGATCTTCGCCAAACACAGGAACCGCAGTTAGACATCACCACCCGGAATCCAACATTGGTAGTATTACAATTAGTGGTATCCCAACTCCTAAACAATTAAAACAACTATCTAACTTATCGAGATCAAAATCACGGAGCAGGATTCGTGACCGCGGTTCACCGAATAAGTTGACTGGCGATTCAGAACTCGACCCTCCACTATATAAGAAACGATCCATTTCTGAAGACAAAAAGAAACGGCTGAGCATGCCCCCCCCAGAACGAGCAAATCGAAGACAGAGCGTGGTTCCAAGGCTAGCAATTGGAAATGGAAATAGTATAGCTAGTAATGCTAATCGGCAGATTGGGCGTGCTCCTGGTAGACTGGTACCATCAAAGCCATCTTCGGAATTGCATGGAACTGCCAACCCTGCAATTAATGCTGTCAGTAATACCAATACTCGTCTTCAATCTAAAAATACTGATCGAAAGGATGAAATCAGTCTTGTTGAAGTCGAGGGATCTGTTAAATCTGGATCCGACAATCAGTTTTCTCAGCAATTACGGATTAGCATGGAACAGCGGCTAGCTCAAGGCCGCACAGAAATTGCTTCATTGAAAGCTAAATTAACTGGTAAAGACAATGAGATAAAAACATTAAAAACATCATTAGAACAGTCCGAATTAACAGTTGAAGCAGAATCTAGACAGAGAGAAGAGTTATTAGCTCGAGTGGCTAAAGAATTACATGTACAATATAATAAAAAGCACGAAGCAAAAATAGCGCAATTCAGGCATTCAGTTAAAATCAAAGAGGATAAGTTAACATCAGAAATTCAAATGCTAAAAGCAGAAGTTGAAAACTTAAAGGCGAAGATTTCTGTTGAACGAGAAGAAAAGGCCGAACTCGTCAGCGCGTTCGAAGCATATCAAGTGGAGCTGGAAAGAATGGGAATTATATTAGGTTAGCATAGTTAGTTTGTTTGTTGTTGAGAAGCTTGGTATACTGTATTATTAACAGGAATGATGTCCTTCATGAGACTAGATAATTTGAATTGCTATTTAATGTGTTTATGAATTAGTTATTTTAATAAAGTTTGCAGGGATGAGAAAAATCGATAGTATGGGCTGTAAAAAACTGAGTACAGTGATGTACAGCATAAAAGTCCCACCATCTGAACCCGAGCAGACCAAGCTATGGATCTGCGCAGAATCCGGCCGCCCTGCTGCCATTTTAACGGCATCGGTAATCAAAATATCAGATTCGAAATTTTTCCTTCGCCGAATATCAGTTGTGCTACTTCGCTCAGGTTAATATCATTATAACCAACTCAAAGAGTCCCATTTTAGAATGTTGAAGTTGACATACGTATTAACACCATTAATGATAGTGATACGCTTGTAGAGTTCCGATCATTTGTTGGCGGCAATCGGAAACGAAGTGCGTCAGTAAAATAACTAAAATATCGAGTTTGACTAGGAAAGATCATGGCCCCATATTCGTCTGCCATTCTCTCTTTGTTAAACCATCAATTGCCACAAACCACCCGTCATTACCGTATTCTGAGGCCACGTCCTACGGTATAAAGAAACTTTAGATTGGAATGGTTCTCATTTATGGCGTCGCGGATAATTGTGATTAAAACAGTGGAGAAAGTAAGAGGAGACGTTTGAACTAAACAAATGGAACAGATACATTTGCATTGAAAAATTCACGAATATACAGCCAGCTGTTGTTCTAAAGACGTGAAGGTGAACTATTTATTTAGCGTCATTTTTGTTTTCTTTGACTGGTTGCCCGAATTGTGTGATCTTATAGCAGTATAACCCATTCTCCATCCCTCTTCTTTGACATACCGGCTTATATCAAAGGAAAATACCGTAATGTAATAGCTGGGCAACGAACTACTATGACTATTCCCCATTGATTATTGTTCGATCTCATTCAGTGCTTCCTCAAACTTTGAGTCAGGCCCCATGCCCAATCGGAACCCCCGTTAGTAAACTCAACAAAATATTGTAACTAATAGTTCCCTATACTTTCCAAGGCATTCTCGATGCACATATCTGATTTCGTAGAAGATGGACCACTCGAAACATTTGATACCTATCCATTTAAGCAAAAGCAATAGTTAATTGAATTTCTCATGGTGGTTCAAGCTACATAGGCTGATCCAATTCAGTTGGGCATTTAGTAGAAGCCTGATTTCATAGCAGAGTCATACCAGTATCACTCCATCTGTTTCTGAATCTGATTTCTCAAGAATTATATTCCACACCTTTTTTCCATACAACACATGTTATCTAGAGTACTCGTTCCTTATATACCCAATCCTCAATAACTTTTTGCGTATCCAAGATTTTGTCTCAGTATAGCTAATGATGTGTCGATAACTATGATTCATGAATGCCCTAGGTCTTCGGTATCAGTCGCTTGATCAGGGGGGCCAGAGTGCCAATTCTTCCTTTGCGGTGGGATTGTCTGACTATACAGGTGGAACGTTGTTCCACAGTCCTCTCCTTTTTGGCAAGAAAACCGTGGTCAACGCTGCTGTGGTGTCTGTTATTCTCTCACAAAGTTTACCCGCCTCTTCCAAAATAATCCATTATGCGAATTCCTCAACAACAGCCCACACATTACCCCAAGTAGAGTCGTTTAGCTCTGGACCGGAAAGTGTGTAATAAGAGCGTATTTCCGGTAGCTGAACTCGATGTTCAACACTACTGTAATAGTGGTACACTTGAAGCCTTCATTGAGCTTCGCGCTCCTTATCTACAGAACCTTATCTTAAGATCTTTTTTATTCCATGAAGGGCTGGCATCCCACCCCACTTTGGCAATCTACCCTGCCTGCCATAAAATGTTGAGTCCAACAACGAACCCCGAATAAAAAATTTAAAACGCCGGTACCATCTCCCTGCTCTTTCCAGAAGTCCTCTTTGGCGCATAAGTATAATATCAAGTGCCAAAGGTTGAAAACCCGTTGACAAGCCCTTGTGCGTTGTGTAATTACTGTTGTAATATATAACCCCGTAGACAGAGACTTCTATCTATTACCAATCATTCACTATGAAACCTGCCGGTCTCTATGAGAAATTTGAAACATTCCTTTCATGTCGAATGACATCTGTCAGGACAGCTTCTTGAATCGGTCTCTATAACAAATATCTCTTTCATACTCCAAATATAACAACCTTTCGGTTGTTCATCGAATATCATCTGCTGCATATTTGCTATTATGATGAAGGCCAACAACTAAATGTTTTACTAATGATAACAACGGTACCCATCCATCTCATTGCGTTAGCACTGCCAAACCGTGTTTACCACCACGCCCTGCTGTGCTACCCACTTTCTCGCAAATAAACTGAATATCTTGCTGACTCAATTTGGCAATTTGCAAGTTCGTGACCTCCGTACACTTGTCTCTTCCTGAACTAAACAAGAATCACCACCGGCGCCAAATTACCTTCAAAATACTGTCCTATGTTAACTGCAAACTTCTCGCCTGCTAATACCACGTCTAATACTACAGCGAGTAGTCTACCATAGGTACTATAATATGGCCGCCTCAGTGATTTATGAGCCAAACAATGCCGAGCAATTGATCCGTCTTTATATCTTTTACGGGAGCTCTCTTATAGCCACGCTCGCCATGCACTTACATTGATGCTGTAGCTTAAATACGTAGCCTTTAGCGTTCTGCCACATTCTTGTTGGCTTTGACAAGTATTATGCCACCAGGAGGATGGCGGTAATTCGACTTTAAACTATCCATCATCTTCTCCCTATGTTTCTCAACATTCTGAAAGCGCCAGAGTCAAAAAAACATCTTCCAAATAACGACACTTAGTAGTCAGGAAGAAACAGCGTTCTGCGCCTTTTTATGTAATGAAGAGCCCATTATTATTATGGGCCCCCATACATACCCATAATATCAATGTATGTCCCAGAGAATTGCATTTTTTCTACCTGGGAGCGAAATTGCGGTATATTTAGGATATAGCCGACTCTGTTATATGGTTCGGAACCTTCGCAATCATCACTTTGCCAAAAAGACGTCGGCCACCACTCTCCATATGGTCAACATTTTCCCTCATCCAATTCTGTTCAGGATTGAGAATTTCTCGAGTGGCTCGAGACAATACAAGGTATGTTAGGGAGGTTTCGACGACTGGGCTCATATGTAATAATAAAATAATGCAAGAAAGAGAATTATTATTGGCTTCTATGTTGGAACAATAGCATTTTCACTTATTACTTGATTACCGCTTGCAAGGTTTGGGCAAACTGAGGGGGCAGCGAACCAGAATATGATTTATTGTTTCCATCACTGAAACAATAATACCCGATTTTATAAACTTACTAGTTCGCCCATTCATCCATAAAGCTATTATAAAATTGATAAATCTTATTTTTATTATTAGACAGAATATCGACACAAAAGCGCGAAGCAGTTGCAACGGGTTTGAGTACACACAGCCTTGCCGCCGGGGGCAGAAGACGGCGCCGCTTGGCAGCACCCAACCCATTCTCCCACTTAACAAGCAAGGCTAATAAATAAAGGCAACATAGAGTGTCATGCAAACAATACCTCTGTGCATTCACAAACGGCTTGTTTTCGATCAGGGTTTACAGGTCGTAATCAAATTATAAAGGAAATTGAACAACACAAGGTGGAAAGTGACTAGATAGATGTTCCGCCATTAGGGATTATACGGAGACGAATTTTTTTTTCTTTCAAATCTAATTTTAAAACAGTTCGGCAATATTTTTGGCAAGCTGTTTGAGGGCATTTGTTGAACAATCTACTTGGTGTAAATGAACAATAGAGAAGGCGGTTATTTTGAGACCGGTCTGGGCGATAGAGAGAAGAGACACGAAGAGAGTGAGACACAGAGAAAAAGGACCCTTCGACTGGATTGGGCACAAAAATCATTGAAGTGCTATGAACGATTAATAGTAAGTAAAACGGGGCACAGCCCAGCTGTAAAAGGCGCGACAGGCAGACTAACACGGTTTATGAGTAGGAATGGCATCGAAAATCAGTTCGCAAATGCCGAGTCCAGGGTTGAAGCAGGCTGAGACGACGGCGAACACTGCGGCGACTACGACGACGATGAAAGATAGTAGTAATTATAGCGTCAATGGTAACAACAGTGGTGCAGCTACTAGTGATGAAGATATCGTAAACGCTGTACCAGAGGAGAAAGAAACGATATCCAATAAGGAAAGAGAAACTTTTGACACTACCGACACAAACAGTCAGGCTATTATTAACAGATTAACCCGCGAAAAAGTCGAATTGGATGTTCTTGTAAATGCAAAAATTTTACAATTATCCGAACTGCAATCTCAGAACGCCAAATTGTGGAAACTGGTTAAACGTCAGCATTTGACGATTTTGGATCTCCAAAAAGACCTAGATGAAGCAGTGGATCTCAACGAACGGTTACGATCTCAAACTCAATCCCCTGTTAAGATTTCTAGGTCGTCTGCTGGTTCCACATCTACTTCTACCGTATCATCACAACCACAAAGCGAAGAAGGCGTAACTACGATGGCAACAACATTAGTGACATCCCTTCCACCTACTACTACTGTCTCACATACACCACATATTCGTGCAAGTTTACTTATTGGTAGCACTTCGTCTAATTCGCTATCTACTACCAATAGTATGGATGAAATTGAGTCTGATTTACACACCGTAGCAAGAAGTGTGGTATATTCCCCCATCCAGAAGGCCAGCAAAGTTAGTGTTGAGAGAAACAATAGATGCCATTCGACCGAAAGAGCAGAGATTGAACACGAAGGAGAGATTCTCCCAAAGCCTCAGCTTTTAACTTTTGGACCGCCTCTCGAGTCAGCATCCCCACGTGCATCACAAAACGTAAGCACTGAAGCTTCATCTGAAACTTTGTCGCGCCACTCTTCGGCAAGTTCGAATTATTCTTCAAATGGATCCCTTCCTGAACGAATGACGGCAGGATCACCAGTGTCATTGCCACTGAGATCTAAATCTCGGCCACTGCTCGCTGAACATGACTCAACCATTGATACACCGCAAAAAAGGGAAACTACTCCCACTAGGGCTATGTCAGATGCATCTTCATCTGCTACGATGACGCCAGCTAGGTCTGACCTCGCATCAATTGATAGCAAGTCCAAGGCAGAACCGTCTACACCTACGCCCGCAGTAAAAAGGAGACCACCTCCGCTCTCATTTAATAACAGCAATACTGCGGCGAACGCGTCTGCTATACCTATGCTATCTCCGGCTGGAGGCAGTGTGATATCCGTGTCAAGTCCTGTCAAATCTGAAATGGTAAGTACAGTAACTCTCGAAGCGGCACAACCATCCTCCATTGGTGTAACTAACTAACTATTAGAACCCAATTACGAGCATAAGTACCGGCACAAACACAAGCGCTTACACTGTTGGTAGTATCAGTGCAAGTACCACTACTCCAAAGTCTCCTTTTGGTGCTCTAGATACTAGCCTAATTACCATTGAAGTCAAAAACACCTTACTTGGAAAGCTAGAGAACAAAAATCCCGCCAAGGAAGATCCAGTAGTTATCCTCAACTGCATTGACCGGGAAACAGACTGTGTTCTTTTCAGGACAATCAAAGATTATTCACAGTTGTCAAACCTTGATCAGTCCCTTCGTAAATATGTTAGTCAGTATTCGATTCCTATACTGCCAGAGAGGAATCTATTTCTGTCGTTAGCCCCTGTAAAGGTCGACATTCGCAGAAATCAGTTGAACTCATATTTCAGTGCCTTAATGTCTATTCCCGAACTACCCAACGAAGCAGTCACGATTTTAGTGAAATTCTTAACCCAAAATGTGTTGCCAAAGACGGCAATCACCTCTGCAAACCCGTACGGTTCGTTAACAGCTGGTAAATGTGGATTTCTAACAAAAAGAGGCCGGTTAACATCGTGGAAGTCACGGTGGTTTGTCTTGAATGGATCTTTCCTGGATTATTATGAACGACCTGAGAGCGAAGTTCCAAGTGGAAGCATATCTGTGTATAAAGCTAGAATTGGCAGGCCCCGTAAAGATTCGGATGAAATAGATGAAGGCGACAATGAATATCGACATGCGTTCTTATTGATGGAGCCGAAGAAGAACGGACATGTTCGTCATGTTTTCTGTGCTGAAACTGACGAAGATCGCGATCTTTGGATTAATGCGTTGCTGGAGTTGGTTGACGTTATTCCTGGGACTGAGTCAACTACTAACTCTACTAGTGAAAGTGTTGAGAGTAGTAATAGTAGTAGTTATGCATTCAAGCCTACATCACCTCGATCCATTAAATCAGACGATGGAGAGTTCAATATTTCAAGTGTTACTATTCTGTCTCCGCCACCTACCCATTATGATTATGGCCCGTTCGGTAGTAATAACAGTTCAGCATCAAGTAACGGAGGCGCTGCTTATTTGCCTCCGAAAACACCCATATCAGGGCCTATATCATTCCAAAAGATTCTTGATCCCGGCTCTTGGAATAGTCCCAACCGTAATAGTACTAATGGTGATGGGAGTAGCCATCATTTCACAAATGACACAGACGAAAAACGTAAGGATCGTAAAAAGTATCTCTCAATATTCAAAAAAGGAGGTCATTCTCCTATGTCTTCATCTTTAAGTGCTCAAAGTATAAATGCAGCTTTTCCGAATGGTATTTCCAAGTCGTTTCCCTCGGTAGCATCACTTCAATCGCCACCTCCACCTCCGCCCCCGCCTCCTGCACTTCCAGCGCCATATGGTTCAAGATCACCAGGTGCGAGATCACCCGCTGGTGGCAACTACACTGATGAACATTCATATGATGATGCTAATGACAACAGTATGGAGAACTATCATTATCGAGGAATGGTTTTTTCAACATATTTGGCAGAAGCGATTTCATTATCCTCGAAAAATGTTAATGGATGTATTGTACCTTCGATTTTATACCGATGTATTCAGCTATTGGAATCTAGAGGAGCGATATTTGAGGAGGGACTCTTCCGATTAAGTGGATCCAACTCTGCTATACGTGGGTTAAAGGATCGATTCAATACAGAATATGATGTGGATTTAGTTGCTGCAAACGCCGATATTCATGCTGTTTCAGGATTATTAAAGCGTTTTCTCCGGGAGATTTCGGAGCCTGTGATCCCCCCTCTGACAGAGCTTCAATACAGATCGGAAATGGAATCAGAGGATCCTTATGTTCGAGAATTGGCTGCAAAAAAATTAGTTGATTCACTTCCTCGCGAACACTACGATCTTCTCTGCGTATTGTATTGCTTCTTGCGAAAAATTGTGGAGAATAGAAACCTCAATAAAATGAATCTCAACAATCTGTCAATTGTATTCTCTCCAACCCTTCACATAACCACGAATGTGTTCAGTACTTTATTTGAAAACTACAACAGCATCTTCCAGGGCTTTGAATCAGACATTACAGATCCGGCTGCAAATGTTTTATGATATGATGATATGATATTTTATAGTTTTATTTATATAGATTATTTTAATAAATTAATCAATCTCTTCGGAAGCGCTCCACAGAAACAGTGATATGATTACGTTGCACTAGTAATAGTGGCAGCAGCACGTATAGTGGCGGCAGCACGCTTATTTTTTAACATATTTTCAATAAAAGCTTCACCGGCTTTGTAAGAAGATCGTACCAAAGGTCCACTGGCGCAATATTTAAACCCGAGTTCCAAGGCTCGATCATGCCAATGTTGAAATTTCTCCGGTGTGACATATTCGGCTACTTTCATGTGTCTCTTTGTGGGTCTCATATATTGACCAAATGTCACAACATCAACATTGGCCTTTCGAAGCTGCTGCAAAGTATCTTCAACCTGTGCATCTGTTTCGCCAAACCCTAACATAACAGAGGTCTTGGTAAGCACGTCTGGGTTACAATGTTTGGCATGAGCTAAAACTGCTAAGGATTGTTGGAAAGTTGCTCTACGATCTCGTACATAGGGAGTAAGATCCTCTACTGTTTCAACATTGTGAGCAAAAACATCTAATCCAGAGCTCGCCATCACTTTGACCATGTTAAGATCACCTCGGAAATCACCCGTCAAGCATTCGACCAAGATATGAGACGCCTTGTGTTTGATTCGCTTTACAGTGTCAGCAAAATGATATGCTCCACCATCAATCAGATCATCTCTGTCCACAGTTGTTAACACAACATATCCAAGACCCCATTTAGCAATTGCCTCTGCGGTGTTTTCTGGTTCATTGGGATCTAGTGCTGCTGGATTACGGTTCGTCTTAACAGAACAGAATCTACATCCTCTAGTGCATGTATCTCCCATTAACATAATGGTAGCAGTAGCCTTGGATTTATCTGATCCTCCCCAACATTCCCCAATATTAGGACATCTTGCCTCTTCGCAAACCGTGTGTAATTTCAATCCTCGTAGATCATCCTTTAATTTGTGGAAGTTTTTTCCTTTAGGGATGTCTGTTTTGAGCCATTTGGGGAGTCTGGCATCTTCAAATTTTCTCGCAGCAACAACTGGATCCAATAACGTTGGGTCGGCGGCTGCTCGTTTAGATAAGAAATCTTCAAAAGATGGTCCTTTATTGAGTTTATCTGTGAACCGAGTTGCCCGATTACCGCGAATGGGGGATGCTGAAGTTGTTGAAGAACCCACAGGACTGCTACTATCTATTAAAGGGAAAGAAGAGAAATGAAATGAATTATAGGCTCTCTTTATTGAAGAGCCCGAGAATGGTCTGCTTCTGGCAGATAGGTTCCTCAACATCTTTCGTGAACAGCGGTAGGGAGCACAGATTTTTTTCTAGAACAATCTATAAGCGAATAATAACTGACCAGATAACCTACAATGCGGACAAACAAAAACTAAAGAAATATTTGTAATCAGTCAACCAATATCAATTATAGCTTTATAAAATAGACATCCCTACATCTTTAATAATAATCGAAACAAACACGTGATGTAAACCCGTGTTGGTAAAGGAGGAAAAATTTCGTCAATCAGTTGGCTGCATACACGGGAAACTGGACCGTGCAAAACACAGGGTAGTGTGCGTAAGTGGGCAATTTCAGCGTGTTAGACTTCAATTACGGTCATACATAACAACTATACCTTCCTTCTTAATGCTGCGGTGGTCCCACAGATAAAAGTTTTTCAATTTGATGGTTTAACTGGTTCTGATCCCATTGAATCATTGACTGTTGGATTAAGTCAATGTTGGCATTGATATTATCCCATTCATAGCAATTGTCTATTCTGTCACTGCGAGCGCGTATCCTTTTTGACTTAGACTTCTGCTTCGATAATGACGATTGACCATCAGAATCTGGTCTGTTCAATTGTTCATGGTTCTGACGTAGGCAGGGCTGTTCAGTTCTGTGGTAACTTATATGTGATTCTCGTCTATTGTCTAACATATCGTATGCTTTGTTGTCATGAATCGACTCATGATCAGCGAGATGTTCATCCAAGTGAAGTTCGTCAATACACAAGTCATCTACATCTGCGACATCATTGTTCAAGTTCATTAGTTGGGAATAGTACCCTTCACTCACGGCACTTGTAGAAGTGCTGGTGCTACTAACTCGACTGCTACTATATGTGTCGTCGGTGATAGGGCTTGGAAAAGATACCGTTGATAAGCGATAAGATGATAATTCGCAATCAAGAGTAAGTGGGGGAAGTTGTGCAATTGGTGGGAGTAGGCTGTACTTTAAATCTCTTACCGGAATAAATGACCTCCGATAGTTTTCTTCTGAATCATGTGCATCCTCCTCATCATGTTCAAGTGGATTATCAAACTCGGAATAATATGTCGATCGATGCTGCCACTTTGTCCTTGGGGAAACAGATGGACTAACGGCTCCATCTTCTTGGAATTTCGTCAAAATAGATGGTAGAGGGCGGGTCTGACTTTTACATACTTGATTCATTGGTCCATTGTATACGACATGCTTGTCAATATCTGCAGACTGATCCCTGTTGGAAGGCTCACCTAAATTTGTTACCTGTCTAAGAGGCGAAGGAGGTAGATCCACTATCGGTTGTCGTTCAACATATAAATCCTGACTAGTAAGATGGCCGCTACCTATCATGTGTCGGAAACTTGGGGGATGGCTTTTCGCATATTTTCGTCGATTCGATCTGGAATTTCTCTTCTTATTGTTGGTAAAGGAGCTATCAGATAGTCTCTTTGCTGAGTAGTCGTCACCGTCCTGCTTGTCATAATCAACGTCTATGGGTTTATCTACAGGCTCAAATGTAGGTGTTGATATCCTAAATAATCGTTTTATTTGATCTTTTGGGCCCGTCATATTGTATCTTTTGGGTTGTATACTGTGAATTACGACTTTCCTTTCATATTTATAAAAAAAGTCCAAAAAAAATTTAAGATGAGCTCTAGTAGCTTGCAATATTCCTAATGGAATTGACATCTCAAATGCAACCTTAATGTTATCGAGATTAAAGGTCATTATCTCAAGCACTAAGACATTGTAAAGCAGATTGCAAGAAGTATGCATCAATCCGTAACATGGAGTGCTTGTGAGACATTGTCAACAAGACAAGCAGGATTTGCAAAAAACAGTAATACGATGGATAAGCAGCAAACGGTGAAAGACCTAAAACTGTTACCAGTCTACGAATACGATGATAATGGCGGCTGTATTTGAATAGAGTTAAATTATCTTTATCGATTACTCGAGTTCCTGGCGTTAGTATACAAGTGATTAAACTATAAAAAGGGTTTATGATTAGGTGGGCAACCGGCCAAAGTTTACTACTGACACGCATCCAAATTACGGCCATTTAATTTATATAAGCCGAACAATTTTAAAGGGTATCCAGCCAGTACCTACCATGTCCTAGCCCCTACCCTTATCTGTTATCTTTGTATCATATTCGAATACAAATCACACACACGTCATGTCTAAACGGTTCGTCCTGTTTCATGCTGCGAAGCTTGACTGAATGACCTCCGGTGTTTGCACATCAATGATTGGACCGAGAAACGGCCACCTCCGGACATGATCCCAGTGAAGAAAGCTACGGGTCTGGGCCGAGCCCAGTCGCCGGAGGCAGAGGTAGAGATCCCACTTCCACGTCTGCTCGGATGTGCTCTCACCCGTAATGCTGAATGCTGCTGATGCTGCCCAGACTTCGGTGACGGAGTTACCTGCACTTAGCGATCAGGTTCGTGAGCAGGATCAAGGCCACGTCTCTAAAGGCAGCCTCATTTGTTTCGCATACAGCAATTACTACGCCTATCTATATTGGGGGTAAGGGTATATTCTCGCGTTCTGTTGCACTTAAGGAACGAATGTAAACATAGAGATCAGAAACTATAGATAGGCGAAGGAAAAAAAAAGTATATATAAAGGATGGATTCTCTCTGTCATGTTCCCTTAGCTATAGTGTAAATTTGTAATAATGACCAATACTACAGCCAAACGTTCCTTGACTATTATTTCAGCACCCTTCTCTGGTGGGCAAGGTAAATCGGGAGTTGACGATGGCCCACAGCATCTTCTTGAAATGGGATTGGTGCAAGAAGTTAACCGATTGGGCTGGAACTCCAAGTTCTCTGGTCACTTGGAGTTCCCATTAGTGAAAAATGATGCAAATATTGGCCATGTTCGAAACCCCCGATATGTATCGCAATCTACCAAAGTTATTTACGAGTCGGTCAAGTCAGCTGCTACTTCATCAGATTTCACACTGACTATTGGTGGAGATCACTCGATTGCAATTGGAACTGTGGCTGGTGTCCAGGCTGCCCACCCAGATGCTATTTTACTATGGATTGATGCCCACGCTGATCTGAACACTCCTGCCGCTTCACAATCTGGAAACCTTCACGGCTGTCCTGTATCATTTCTCTTAGGAGCAGATGAACCGTTAGCCAATTCGTCTTCTGAGGCAGAAGCTAATATTTTTGATTGGGTTCCTCACTGTCTGGAAGAATCAAGATTGGCGTATATTGGTCTTCGGGACGTCGATGACTTTGAAAAAAAATATATCCGAGACCATAGCATTGCAGCTTATTCCATGCATCACGTGGACAAGTATGGAATTGCCAAAGTGGTTGAAATGGCATTAAATAAGCTTGATCCCGAAGATAAGCGACCAATTCATTTATCCTTTGATGTCGATGCTATCGACCCTGTATATGCCCCATCCACTGGTACTCCAGTAAGAGGAGGTCTTACTTGGCGAGAAGCATGTTATCTGTGTGAGGCAGTTGCTGAAACTGGGCGACTTGTGGCAATGGACCTCGTAGAATGCAATCCTCATTTAGAAGATGCAAAGGCGGCTCGGGAGACCATTTCTATGGGCCTTAGTCTTGTTAGATGTGCTCTAGGCGAAACACTCTTATAACTGTCTTTGGATCTGCCTCCGGCAGCATAGAAATAATAATACTACCACTTATTTGTCAGAAATATCACAGCTGGTAAGCGGCGGCTGGGCCGGGCTCTGCCTACAGATATCGAGAGAGCTGCGTGGCGTATGAGGCGCCCCACATCACTAATTCATAGTTATCGTATATTCAGTTATAGAAGTAGTAGTTTATAAGGGCTTATCGGTCTGATTAGCAGGCGGTTAGTCCCTGTGGGATGTGCTATGGCACGGTATCAATCTCTACTTACAAAGACAGATCAGTTTACTTGGAGCATCCGGCACAAGCGCACTTGCCCTTCTCACAGGAACAAGAGGATCCCGTTCCACACGAGGTACAGCTGTTGCATCCACAAGTTTGGCCAGACATTATGTTGTTATTGCTATTGCTATTGGAGTTGTAGTTGTGGTTGTAATTGTAGGAAGTAATCTTAATCTTCAGATAGAGAGGAAAAAATTAAAAATCAATATTTGAGGTGGGAGAGCTATGTTATTTATACACTTCTGTGGACCCATATCCAGCTCGGACCTGCACAGCCGCAGTTAAGCCACAAATGGTCGATCAGACATGCCACGATATGCTACTTGCCGCCAAGATTGACCTACCATGTGATTGATACGTGAGCGATGAGCGAGCGACTTTAGCTGCGTTACTTTAGCTGCGTTACTTTGGCTGCTTATAAAGTTTTGAGTTCCGATTCCAATGGTAACCTAAAAACTTAATTACGATTAAATTCGATGATGTTCCAAATCTATTATGCTCTCCTCAGTCCCCTGCTATATACCAATTAAAGCGATAATGGATATAGAGGGATTCCTGGCATCTGTTTTTAATATTGTACGGAGACGTAGTTTATTATTATATTAAGTATTGCTGTAGGTTCTCTGCCCCTGCATAAATATTATTCACTACTAGAACAAAAAAAATTATGTAAGAAACGGGAAGTAAAGTAGCCAATAAGAAAAGGGAAGAAGAATCTTCTGCCGCCGATTTCGCCGACTCAGTTGATAGTTTAGTTACCTATATTGGATAGCCGAAGCTGTGCTGGTTAGTCACGGAAATGGAACAACTTTAAATATTTTGCTGCAATCAAATTTTATATTCATATAAATAAATAAATAATTTCAGTTCATTGAATAAATACACCATAAATATCTGTCATAATAATCGTCGTGTTTTATAGTTTTTGCATGTGTAAAAATAAATATTTTCATTAGTGGATCTAACCCATCATTGTGTATTTACAAAAGCCACACTCATTTTTAAAGACCCCTTCGCCAATTGTCTTGGTTGTGGTCATCCTGTAGCATTTCATTTGCTCTCCCTTCATCTACGCCAATTGGGTCGGGCTCTGGTCCGTAATCACCTTCATAAATAACAGCACCTGCTTTGCGATGCGTTTCAACCCATTGGCATTCTTCCGTAATGAGAATCTGATTAGCAGTGGGCCGATTGCCTGGTTCAGGATATAACATCCATTTAACCATTTGATCTAAAGCACCAGAATTGTCAACCATAAACTTTGGTGCCCATGATGGGATACCATAACGATGACGATGATGACCTCTTCTAGTACTACTGCCATTACTATTACTACTACCACTACCATTGAATTGCGACGGTGGCATTCTTGGTGAAGCACTCTCCTCTTCCAAGCTTGTACGAGAATCGTTATCCAAACTTAATCTGACAATTTCACTATTTTCATCCTCGTCATCATCATCATCATCATCATCATGTTCGTTAGCACGATGAAGATCGCCTGAACTTAGTCTACCAGCATCTGTCAAGTCCCCTGATCGAAGTTTTTGCCAGTGAATTCCATTATCGGGTAGAACAATATTGGCAGCTATTTCCAACATCATAATCCCAAGCGAAAATATATCTGCTGGCTTATCATAGTGTTGTGATGATAAAACTTCAGGAGCAATATACTCTCGGTCACCTTCTCTCTCGATTCCCTTGACTGCTGGATATGATGTTGCCATTCCAAAATCTCCAATCTTTAACATTCCTTCAAACGTAATTAGAATATTAGCCGGCTTGATGTCCAAATGAAGGAATCCTCTGCTATGAATATATCGAAGACCCTAGAAAAATGTGTTAGTGGTCGCATATTATATTTGTTCCTTCTTACTTACCAAGGCAATCTCAACAAGAATTTTCCATACACGCCATTCATCAAGGCGTGAGATGTTACCACGTTCGCTTAAAAATGTATCTAGACTACCATTTTCGCAAAACTCAGTCATTATATACAGGTATCCGTTTGCCTCCCATGCATCAAGGAGCATCAAGACATAGTCACGCCCTTCTTCGGCTGATTCTTCTTCTGAATTACGTCCATCAGGACGAATAACATTAGTAAGCGATCGAAGGATCTCCACCTCCTCTAATCGGCGATTCCGCGCTTTAGGACCCATGAATGGGAACCGAGTCCGCTTAACTGCATATCGATTATCGTGAACAAGAGGAAGGTGGTGATTGTTGTTAGTAATAGGATTATCATCAAGTTGAGTTCCTGACGGTGTCGATGACTGAGTAGTGTTGTTACTGCGCATGGATAAGGAATAAACAATAGAAAATTCGCCTCTACCAACTAGCGATACGCCATCAAACCGCTCCGTGAGAACGGGATCATCAATATCAACCGACGACTTACGAAGAGATAGGAAGTTAGAGGCATTCATTAATGGATCAATAGGTGTCTTAGGCGTCTTGGCCGGAGTTTTAGGAGGGTCCTGCATAGACACTAGATTGGTGGTACTAGTAGTTCTTCGGATCATTGGAACTGCCGAAGGGTGGGTATTGAGAAGAGGGTCACTCGGCGTCGAGTTGTCATGAACGTTATCAGGATGCATGATTATATCCGGGGTTCTTGGCGATGATGATGTATGCTCACTTGAAGAGCCATCCGTCCATCTTGATATCCTTGATTGAGGGGTTGTTGAAATTGATTTCTCAGTAGTGTTTGATGAATCATCAGAGGTGGAGACAATATTTCTGCTTGTCTTGGGAATATTCATTGGCAACGAATTGGGCGGCGGCTGAAACGGCGAATTAAACGAAGCTGTTGTTGGTAGTGCGAATGTCGCCTTATTTATGCTCTTAGAAGACGTTGATGAATTATCGGCTGCAGCTTTGTTCATAAAGCTGCTCATACTATGAACACTTGTCTCTTTTGTTGGGGTTTCTGGCTCCTGATGATCAAGAATATCATCATGCATAGGACTGTCAGCTTCGGCAGCTTGCGTTGAAGTGTTTCCGAAGTCAACTGAGAATCTAAGGAGAGAGTCATGAAGTCCGAGATTACTTCTTCGTCGTCCACTAGTGTTGAAAACAAATCCGCTAGTGGATGCAAACATAGAGGATGTACTTTGATGATGACTCATTAACGGCAACGACGTATTAGATGGTCGTTTACAAGGGGTATCAGGGGGCATTCGAAGACCTTCAGACTGGGAATCAGAATTATTCATTCGGTTTCGCTTTGATAACAGACCGGTACTCATAAAAGCAGTTTGCAGTGGTTTCACCGACCGATAATTTTCGGGAGTATGGTAATCGGAAAATTCCGCCGTTATTGAAGGATTAAACTTTGGTTTTGGGCGATGGATCTGTTGCGATGGTGCTTGACGAGGGAGTGGGGGGTGAGGAAGCGGCAAATATGATTGATTATGCTGTGATTGTTGTTGTTGATTATAATGCTGGATGTGAAGATGGTGTGATTTTGATGCTGGTATAGGGGATGGTGATGGTGAAGTTGTATATGGGTTACTTGTTGTGAACTGGTAGGAAACGTTGTTGGCATTAGCCATGGATGAATTTACTGTAGCAACGGGGGTACTTTGGCCAATAGCGAAAGGAGAAATAGGAGAAAACAGCTGGTCGAATGAGTCTCTTCTTTTAATGGAGTTAGACCATAAAGGAGGGATGAACTGGGACGGCGAAGAGGATGACGGGGCGACCGACGACGATGTCGATGCAGTGGTGGAGACATTGGAGCCAGTGTCATGTTGATCTAGAGTATTCTTGATTGCAAAGCGAGGTTTTGGGAACGCGCTTCCAGGACTTCTCATATCAGACGAAGGATGTGGTCGCTTCAGAGAAAATGAAGTATTAGAGGATAATGACGAGTGACCAGCAGTTGTGTGAAGATGGCTACCATCCATGTTACTACCAGTGTTTAAATTGATCACACTGCTACCACTACTGCCCATATCACTATAGTCACCATCATTATCGTCATCAATCGCGAGAAGATGGCTCGTGGAGCCATGCAATCCCAACTCACTCAAACCGATTCCTTCGCTAACATCTACATCAACATCAATCATATCCCCGTCAGATTCTCTTCTACTAGCAGCTTGTTCTAAATTTAACAGCCTCGTGGACCTCCTTAGAGTCTTTCTTAATGGTTTCGGAGCGGACAAATCATGGTGATGCCGTAAAGGGCTTATATTCGGGGTTATTGAATTTGTATTCATCATTGGAGAATGATGTATAAATCTGCTGTAAATACCTTTTTGTAAATATTGTTGAATTCCCACTCGCTTCTCTAGTTTTCTACCAAAAAAAGACCATAGCAAAAGAAAGAAAAAAAAAAAAGAGTGATTAGCAAAGTACAAAGTACAAGTTCAGCATTCACACGCGATAGATAAAATGACCAGTCAAGACACGAAACAAATCAACAACAAGAAAGCAAAAAGAATAGTACTGTCACAAGCAATGTTGTAGTCGGTGGCCCTCGTGACGGTTCGTTTTAAACTTCAGTTTTCAATTTCAAAACACACTATGTCCGTTAGTATTTAAGAGCCCTTAACTCGGGGTGAGGTAAAGTGGACCCTGATTGTCGGTGCAGGTAGGGGCCTCTACGCGGTACCTTAAGAAAACCCAGCCGACTGGTCAAATCTACCACTTCTGTCTCGTCTGCCTCCGGCGACTGGGCTTCAGCCCAGACCCGTGGCTCGCTTCGCTCGTTCTTCGTCTCTCTTACCTAGTACTACTGCTGCTCATGTCACGTACTAGCTACCACTGTAATGTTCAAAACAGTCAGCGCTCGTCTATCGCAGCCGTTATTGGTCTGTTGTCAAGGCAAGAAATAAATCCTGCTCTCCCTAGTGTTACTACTACTACTTCAAACTTCTTGTGCAAACTGAATTCACCACAACACGCGATACCTAGACCTAACCCTAGATGCCGCAAACGGCTAAATGTTGCGCGTTCCGGTCGTGTTGTTATTGGGTGGTCACATGTCATAGCGAGTGGGTGCAGGTTGTGACCAAACGTCCGTCTTCAAGAGCTGAGTCCAGCCAGGGAATGGAATAGCCAGTCGCAGACAACAACAACAACAACAACAGAGAGAACGATTGTTGTTCAGAAAAGGGTCCAGAAGCAAACGCACACGGTGTATATAGAGTGAGGATCTGTTATGGCGATCGCCAGCATTACCACCGTCGCTCTCTCTCCGGAGTATCCCCGAGCCCCTGCATATACCTATTGGATGCCCTCACACACCGTCGTTTGACTCGTCCTTGACATTGCGAAGCCGGCTGTCGGAGCTCCCCCTGCGCATCCTGGCTCTCAGATTGTACAGGCTCTGCTGCCTGTTTACCAAAAAACCGAGCACGGAGCATGCCAGCACAGCTCCTCAGCACGGGTCCGCCGGTTAGGGTGCGAGGTCCTCGTGACAGCAGTGCATGTTGGGAAAACGGCACGATTATATCGAATACTTGAACGACTGGCGGCGACTTAGGATAATCATCGCGTAGATAGGAGGAGGAGCGCAAGAGCTTAGATTGGTATACAAAAGAGCAAGTACAAGCACTGTACCAATAATAGATTGGAAAACGTAAGAGAAAAGGAAATCTTTTTTTTGAAACTTGAAACCAACAGCTAACTTACTAACAGTTGATTAAGCGATATACCCACCAGGTTGGGCTTCGGTGTCGGTCTGATTATCGTTAATTGATTCAATAATGTCCTCTTCGAGAGGATCTCGACCATCATCTTCAAAGATAGGAGGAGCCGCCAACGGTAGACCCAACATGAGCGCACCAAATATCACATCTGCGCCTGGGTCTAGAAGAGTCAGCTTAACTTCATCTGACGACCCGTATTCGACAAGCGAAGATCCTTATGAGTCGGACGACTATTTTTCATATCCAAGGACTAGGGCAAATACAAGTAACAGTGGGCCGCCTGGTACTAATTCTGGTACTTATCAGTTTCCTCAAACGAAGCAGTTGTTACGTCCTCATCGCCGGTCAAATTCTTATTCTCAAACGCATGGTTATGACGATGATGACAATGATGGGGCAATAATAGGTGCTGCCGATACGAATAGTACTCCGAATATAGAAACAAACTCCAGCAGTAGTAGTGATAATAACAATAACTTTGCTACTATACGGTATAAAGGAAAACTCAAACATGCTTCTTCGTCGTCTTCAGGAGGAAACCTGCAACCTCTAAAACGAGACAGAAGCAACAATACCATAGCAACGGCCAATTCAATTTCCTCATCTCCATCAAAAAGATATAGCCGATCGTCACGGCACAGAAAACAGTTGTCAAATGGGACAATAAAGCCCCCCGAAGACTCTACTGAAATCCCTAGATCAAGAGATAGTTCTACTACTACAACAATAAACCTAGAGCAATATTCAGATAGCCAGGATCATACTGTAACATTGTCTGATAAGGGAACTAAAGAAGCTACAACAACTGCAGGTTCAGCTGGTACTGGCGATGGAACAGCTACCGCTGAAGCTGAAGCTGAATATGTGCCGATTAACAATTATGCCACAGATACTACTGGTGAAAAAGTAGATAGTTCAATACTCCCCACTCTGACTTCTACAGCATCAG
This sequence comes from Sugiyamaella pinicola, assembly GCA_030565085.1. Classification (NCBI taxonomy): domain Eukaryota; kingdom Fungi; phylum Ascomycota; class Dipodascomycetes; order Dipodascales; family Trichomonascaceae; genus Sugiyamaella; species Sugiyamaella pinicola. The sequence goes on along the minus strand of JAJMAW010000011.1, from coordinate 134,951 downwards.
CTCCTAATATCCCAATGTCTATCACTCCCGCCGCCGCCACTGCTACAACAACTACTACCACTACAACTGCTCCTGGATCCTCGTCAATTCTTCCTATAAAATCATCTGGGTCTTCGTCATCTATTAAAAAGCCAAATAACATGACTGTAGAAGCAGAAACTGTTGTTGCAGTGCCCACTCTAGCGGTGACGCCAACCAATGCTGGCACTAGTAGTCTGAAAATAAAAAAGTCAACAGACAATGTAACCCGTCCTGTCAATCGAACAAAGAAAAAATTATCCCGTCTTGGTCAGGGGTCCAAAGCAGAAATATTTGCTGCTAAAATTGCATCTGCTGTTGATGAAGCACATTCGTCAGATTCTGATGAGACTTTTGTTTATGAATCGAATCCGACTGATCGAAATGACAGTAATCAACATCAGCACCATCAGTCGTTATCGTCCAATCCTCAACATCAACAAATCAATATACCTCCTTCCAGACCAAGATTTCAGTCTCGTAACCCGTCCACTTCATCTCTCCCGTTTGCTGGCTCTCAGCCACAACTTCAATTACAACAGCTCCAACAACAGATCCAACAACAGCAGCAGCAGCAGATTCATCAGAATACACAGCAGCAACAGCTACAGGAACAGCAGCAGCAGTCTAGCGCCAACATTCTTCCTTCTGTTTCTGGGTATAATCTGCCTTTGAATTCCACAGATCCCAATGTCAATGTCGGGCAGATGAACTGGGTTGTATCTAAACACAAGAAAACAACTGGTGATACCCCTATGTCATCGTCAAGTAGTATTATCAATGGTCCTGTTATAGACAACAACGCAAGCACCAACGGGAACATCAATCATAATATAGCTACAGCAAGTGGTGGTACTTTTCTTATTGCCCGAGATAGTCATTCGAAAAACTCCAGTAAGCGGGGTCTATCCAGAGCGGAATCGCCCCGTCTTGATGATTATATAGTATCTCAGCGACAACAGCAATCTCTTCCTCGTCATTATGAGAGTAATAGCTCAAAGGCTAACAAGGATGCTACATTTCGACGATGGAGAGGCGGCGGTAGTTATATGGCTGAAGAGGATGATGATTACGATGATCAGCCTGGGCGTGACGATATGGATGATGATGTTGAGTATCTAAATGTATCAGAAACGACACCTCTCCGTTCGTCTGGCCATAGCATCCGTCGCTCTCGTAAAACCGGTAGCCTTGTGGCATATTCCCCTCACAACTATCAACGAGACAAAACTTTTTTCCAGTTTTACTATTTCCGAGTTATGTTTTGGGCAGCTCTGCTTGGAGCTATCGTTCTTGCCACTGGGTTTATTCTTGGGTTCCTTCTTGCTACTAGTAAACCACTTCAGGATATCCGAGTCTCACAGATATTCGATGTTCTTATTAGCGACGAAGTTCTTGCATTTGAAGTGATAATTGAAGGCTATAACCCAGGGTATCTGGGCATCGAGATTCAGACTGTCAATTTGGACTTGTTTGCAAAATCCAAGCATGTCAAAGATATCGAAAGCAAATCCAATATACCGCCCAAGTCTGATGATTCAGATGATGAGTCGCATACCATGCTCCTTGGCAATGTCCAAAAATTTGATGTGCCACTGATTTTCGAAGGCGGGTTGTTCAACCGACGACTCCAGAAAGCGGTTGGTGATGTCAAACTGATCAACCCAGGCCGTAACACCACTGGAGATGATGGTATTAAGATCCTCGCCATGCCTCCATCACCATCCATATGGGAACTTCTTCAAGCTGCATACAGCCAACAGAACGGAGAGCTCGACGACGGTCAGAAGAAATGGTCCCGTGTCAATGTTCACTCTTTCGATTTAATCCTAAGAGGATCACTAAAGTACAACCTTCTATTTGGTCGCCAGCGGTCTGCATCAATTGCAAAAGTAAGTGTGGTGGCTGCTGATTCTCTTCCGATGACGGGGCTCTGCCCCGACCCGTAGCTTGGTTATCTCGTGCTGAGTTCGTTTCTAACTTGTGTTTTTTAGACTATCAAAGTGGACCCAAGCACGATTTTGGACGATTCTCTAGTCGCACCTGACCAACACTAATTTATCTATTCTATTATTATTATGTATTTGTCGCATGCTCCTTAATATATATCCTGGGTCCTTGGAGCGACCTTTTTAATTTGTTTTCACAATTGTTTTGCAGTAGAAAGAAAAATCGTAAATTCATATTCTATTACTAAATAGTTTGTGTTCTCTCTCTATGTGGTTCGGATTAAATTCTAGTTTTGCTTGGAAAAGTATTCAGAAGCCTTGGAAGTATCAATGGTAGCATCACCCTTCTGCCAGTTGGCAGGGCAGACCTCTCCATGCTTTTCAGTGAATTGGAAAGCATCAAGGAGACGGAGTGTCTCAGGAACCGAACGGCCAACAGGAGTATCATTAATGGTGATTTGACGAACAACTTGATTAGGATCAATTAAGAAGATACCACGAAGAGCAATACCTTCTTCTTCGACAAGAACACCGTAGTCACGGGACAATGAGTGGTTAGTGTCTGCGACAAGAGGGATGTTAACACCACCAAGACCACCGTCCTTCTTGGCAACGTTGTCCCAGGCAAGGAGAGAGAATTCAGAGTCGGTAGATGCGAAAAGAACAACTGCTTCACGGTCAGTGAACTCCTTGACGGCATCAGAGTAAGCAATGATTTCAGTAGGACACACAAAGGTGAAAGCAAGAGGGATAAAGGCAAGAATTACCCATTTGCCCTTATATTGTTCAAGTGTAACGTCCTCGAAAACACCATTGACAACGGCTTTCTTGGAGAATGAAGGAGCTGGGTGTCTGACAGTAGCGACCATTTTTGAAATATTCTTATTTTGTTTGTTTCTAAATCTCACCATTGACGAGGGAAACTACCCGTCTATTTATACTAATTAGGGAGAGGCAGGAAGAGGCTTCTAGGCTATTAGTAGTGCAGATCAGTTATGCATGAAAAATTACGTGAGTGAAAGCAGCCAGCACGCTGTGAAAATTGGTATACACGTCAAACCCGCGCACAATTACGCGCGAAGTCCAAGGGCTGGACCGAGCTGATAAGATATCGGCTGAATAATAATATGGCTACCCATACCGCTACACACCTACACCTATCTGTCTTTTCTAACAGCACCACCTCGTTCGTTAGAAATTGATCTCTCCCATCTGTTCCAATTGTTTACTCATTCTTCTGTCATACTATTAGCTCTACTGTCTGAGCTTTAAAGCTCAGTCCTAGGTCTTCTCACAGTCTTATCTCTTTCTATCACTGATATCACTGATGGTCCAGACCGTTCAAATCTTGCAGGAGACCGTCTTTATGTTACTAATCTCATCGTCCCACTTTATCCTTAATTATTCCAGGGTACGGGTTAATATATACTACTGATTTCTCTACCCCTGGTTGGGGCCGGCCCGAGAGCCCGACCCGATATCGCTCAGCAGCAGCATTGCGCTCCTAAGGGCCGCTATGCCTCCGGGCGGCTGGGCTCTGCCCAGACCCGTTGTGCTCGCTTCGCGAGCTGCTTGGTGCGAGAGGCGTTTGCCAGTAGTAACCCTTGACCTTATCGGATAACCTAGATTTTACGAGAATAAGACAACAGCGAAGTAATTGTCACTGATCTATAGATTCAAGTAGAAAATAAGTAAAGTAAAGTAAACATCAGTCTCGATCCATCTCAAAGCAAGTCTTTGGTTATCAGATTAAAAAGATAATGATATGGAGGCAGAAAGGGTCACCAGCTCGCCCGGGTAACTCTCACAGCCGTGTAAAGTTTTGCCGCACGGGCAGAATAAAACTGCGGCGGCGAATTGAGGCTTCTTGTGTCAAAGCAGTGTTTCTGAGGCACACTGAGCTTAGGATCGAAAGAAGAGAGAGAAACACAACTTTATACAAACAGTGGAAAAGATAGTTTGAATAGGTAAGTGTAAGTGTGAGCTGTGAACAAGAGTCGCACTACTGACCTTAGATACAATAGTATGACCATTCGATTAAAGGGAATTAATAGGCACGAAAACAAGACTTAAAAGAAAAAAACAATGCAACAATACCAGGTAGGAGGAGGAGGTGGTGGTGGCGGTGGTGGGAAAGATAGTACCGGTACCGGTAATGAGTGGATCAATTCCACTCATTGGCAACAGCAAATGCAAATGGCCCAATTATCAAGACAAACTTCCAACTCTCCTCATAGTTATGCCAGAAGTGCGGCAGTAGCGTCGAGAACTGCAAGTGGACAGAATCCTGTTCCGCTAACGGTGACAGAGTTGGCTGTTCAGTTGGTTCAACAGAATCAAAGCCAGACTAGGAGTGCTGGCGCTGGCGGAGGCGGTGGTGGTGCGAATGCTGTCATTGGCAGGCCAGGAGGAGGTGGGATCCCGAATCCTCATCAACGGAAAGAGCAACTGGAAGAAGAAAGACAGAGACGTATTAATGAAGATATAAATAAACAATTTTGGACCGCAATTGATTTAAGTGGCCAAGGCATTTCAAACATGACTCCAAAACTCTTCAACTATAATTTTCTTCAAAAGCTCTATCTGAATCATAATAAGCTGGTTTCTTTGCCAGCGTCGATTACAAAGCTCACTCAACTAAAGGTGTTAGATTTATCGGACAATTTACTTAGTGAATTGCCGGGCGAATTGGGCTTGCTGTATACTTTACGATATTTGTTTTTGTTTGATAATAAGATCCACGAACTGCCTTTTGAATTTGGTTCTCTGTTTCAATTGGAAGTGTTGGGTCTCGAGGGTAATCCTCTCAACGACCACACCAGAGAGGTTCTAGCAAAAGAAGGTACTAGAGGAGTCATTATTGATTTAAGGGAAAGAGCCCCAGTAACAATCGAATCTCCTCCAAGAGAATGGCTATTATTCGAAGATGATAAACGAGAGAAAGAAAAGAAATTGGAAGAGAAAGAAAACAATACTAAAGAAGGTGATAATGGACCCCCTACGATCTCGGATTTCTCTATCATGTCCTATAACACTCTATGCGATCGTATGGCGACTCCTCAACTGTATGCGTATACCCCATCCTGGGCGCTTGGCTGGAAATATCGTAGAGAACGATTACTCGAAGAAATAACCAGCATTGGTACCGACATTGTGTGTCTTCAGGAAGTTGATAGGCTTAGCTATGATGATTATTGGGTTCCCCAACTGTCGGAAATAGGTTATACTGCCCTTCATTGGCCCAAGACTCGTGCTCGTACTATGACTGAATTAGAATCGAAAAAAGTCGATGGATGTGCTACGTTCTATAAGGCTGACAAAATCAAACTTATAGAACGTCATTCCATTGAGTACAACTCTCTAGCACTTCGCAAAGATGATTTTAAGAAAACCGCCGACATTTACAATCGAGTGATGAACAAAGATAATATCGCCATGATTACCGTGTTCGAACAGATCCAAACTGGTCGGGTGTTTATTGTTGGTAATACTCATTTACACTGGGATCCAGCATTTAAAGATGTGAAGTTGGTTCAAGTAGCTTTATTACTCGAAGAATTAGAGAAAGTCGTTGATAAGTATGCTAGCAATTCAACACCAGAAGGGTCAAAGTATCCCAATATCACCGACACGAGGAATATCCCCCTTGTTGTATGTGGAGATTATAACTCTACCACCGACTCTGGTGTGTACCAGCTCTTTGCCCAAGGAAAAATTGAAGGCGGCCATGATGACCTTGAAGGTAGAGTATATGGCAAATTCACTGATGAAGGAATGACACATAAATTAAGCCTTAAATCTGCATATAGTGAAATCGGCGAACTTCCATTCACAAACTATACTCCCAACTTTGTCGAAGTCATTGATTATATTTGGTATTCAACTGCATCCCTTTCAGTGGCAGGGCTCCTGGGACAAATCGATCCTGAATATACAAAACATTTTGTTGCTTTCCCCAATGCACATCATCCTTCAGATCATATTCCTCTCGCTGCTCAGTTCAATTTCAAAAAAGTTAAAGAAGCCCCAACAAAGCAGATATCAGCTCCCAATTTTGGAAACAGTAGTTACGGATCTTCTCGTAAAACTTGAACATGAATGAATTAATGATCTTTATTTGTTTTGTTTATAGTATATATAGTTAAAATATATCTGTATTGTTTAGTGTCAGCCGCATAGTAATCTGGTGAAGATAAAATGCTGCTGCTGCAGACCTAATTGAAATGCCATGTAGAGAAATGCCACCAAGATTAAGGTCTCGGGGGAGGCTATCTGCTGTCAAAAAAGACATATCGATAGTAATATCTGACAATGTTGCCAAGGTGGCAGAACTGGTGAAGGAAGAGGCTATTATCCACTCTCCTGTTAAAACTGAACCAGGTTTATTTTCGCCTCCAACGAAAAACTATGATCCTTTTAGAATCATCGACCTATCTACCATTACCTCCTTCTCCGATTCGGAGCCAAAACATTGGCGAGACATATACAAACATGTTCAAGTAATGAGAGCTAATACTGCCGCTCCTGTGGATACAATGGGTTGCGAACGACTACCTGAATCAGTTGGTTCTATTATAACTCCTGCTGTTCATCGATATCAACTTTTAATAGCACTTATGCTTTCTGCTCAAACGAAAGATGAGGTCAATGCACAAGCAATGGCTACTCTCCGGACCGGCTTGAAATCAGCAGGCGGTCTGACAATCGATGGAATTCTGGCCACTAGTGAATCAGAAATAGATCGTATGATATTCAAGGTTGGCTTCCATTCTAGAAAAGCAAAATATATCAAACTTAGTACTAAAATATTGCGAGATCGGTATGATGATGATATCCCGAAGACTATTGAAGGTATGATTTCACTACCAGGAGTTGGTCCTAAAATGGCACATTTATTAATGCATCGAGCATGGGGAATAACTGAAGGAATAGGTGTAGATGTTCACGTTCATCGACTAGCAAATATGTGGGGTTGGACTAGAAATAAAAAGTTTCAGCCAACGCCGGAAAGGACTCGCGAAGCCCTTGAAAGTTGGTTACCAAAGGAACTATGGGTTGATATTAATCCTCTATTAGTAGGATTTGGTCAGACTATATGTCTTCCTAGAGGGCGCAAATGCGATGTTTGCTCATTAGCTTCAACTGGCTTATGTACGAATGTTGACCGATCAAAGCTCAGCAAAAGGAAGAGAATTGAAGAAAATTTAAGCGATATTGAAGATCTAGCATGAATTATTAAATTTATTAGTTTAAAAAGTATAACGATAGTAGATGAAAGGAAAATATTAGAATAGCCCTATTCCTAGCGAGCTAGTTAAAACAAGAAAAACAGATTACCCTGAAAACTAGACAGCATTGGCAGGATTGGCAACTGGCTCTGGAGCAGCTGGAGCGCCGGGAGCAGGAGCAAAATTAGAAACAGCAGTATCACCAGAATATCTTGCTTCCTTTTCACCAACATTGTTGTTGTTATGGAAGAGGGGACTACTAAAGTTGTAAATGCCTAAAGACTCCAAGTCAATGTCACGGGTAGTAAACAAAAAGTAGGTTGGGATGATGATGAACATGAAAACGTCAAGAACACCGTAGAAGATAGCCTCTGAATCAGGTTGAACAACATTACCACCTTCAGCAAGAGCCCAAGAGAGTGGATAAAGGAATAGCAAGCCAGCGGCAGCTCCAGCACCAATAGTAACGGTTCTGACGGCACCAGTGATGTGGCTAACATTATCATTTGCAGATCTGCGGAATGAAAAAACCAAATGATAGGCAGTAACGATAACAGGAACAACAGCAAAGACAAAGTAACCCCACTTATAAGTTGAATGGATTAAAGAACCAATCAATAAAGTGACAACAAATACTTCAACAGTAAGAACAGTGAATCCACTAACAGAAACTGGCAAGGCACTTAATACAGCAAAATTGGCAATCAAGGGAGGGAACGCCAGGAACCATCCGACATATCTCGAATAGAAGATTTGTCTGATACCGGGCGTTTCAGAACCATCAGATACAGTAGCATGGTTAAACTCGGCCTGAATACCGGTCCAACCAAGATCAGAAGCCATGGTATAATAAGTGATAGCAAGGAAAAAGGCACTTGCAATATAGTTGTAATAAAAGAATCTGCTTCCAGTCTGTTTCCAGAATCTCGACAGAACCAACCCACCAATGGCTGTAAGAGCAAACAAGGAAAAGGCTGCCCAGTACCAATCGGAACCATGAGTTGTGATATGAATATCCAATCCATTAGGTGGATTAAGTGTTAATGCTTCGTTTCCTGATCTCTTGAGTAAGATAGACATTTTAATAGCAGCAGTAAAGAGGTGTGTGTGTTATTATCAATTGAATTAAAAAATTGATAGTGAAATATAAAATTGCAACTAGGACAATTCAATTGGTATTTATAGACACTTCCTATAGGAACTAATGTCGTCGCCGTTGCAAAAAATCCCGAAGAGTCCGTGCTTGTGGGATGATCTATAAAAACATGAGAGACCAAGACTTTACCATTTTAATCGGATACACTCGGATTGCTCTAGTTAGGATGGAAAGTGGTTTGATTCTAGTGTCTTCTTCCTCGCTGAATAATCTTCTTCATATATCGTGACATGCACTGTGCAGATCTGCAGGGCTAGATGCAGGGCTGTCATGGGTATAAAAAGAAAATAAAGTTGACCTATACACAAAGTATGGCCACGCAAAACCTAACATTAACAGCAGTAATAATATATTCTAATTTCACAAAAAAAAAACTCCCTGTCTCCCATTTTTTCATTATTTTGATAAACAATCATCGAATACCACGATAGTTTTCCATCGTTTGCTACTTTTATTATTTAACCGGACCTGCTGCTGCCGTGCTGCAGACATGCTAAAACAGATTAGTGATGCCCCCCTGCGCACATGACCACGTAAACGAACTTACGCATCCCGCACGTCAAAAGACGTAACCGGCAGAAGCGGATGGGCATCGTATGCATTGCGTAACGGGCAGAATGCAAGGGAACAGAAGATCTCCATCTTCTCCGATAATATTAATATATTAAGCAAAAGTGCTATTGCTCTGTCTCTTCGGTTCTTCCGGAATCGGGTCTTTCAAGTGCCGAACTCTGAGAGAATCAAAAACGGCAAACATCGGATAGTCTTGATTATTCCATTACTATCCAGAAAGGGTTCCCTTTGTTTGTATTTATTCTTCTTCTCTCTGGAACTGGATCGTTGCCTCATGACTAGATATCGCTGAATAACCGCTAGCTTTTTTGCGGAATGTTGGTAATTTAGGCTAGTGCTTCTCCATGCTGACTATGTAAGGTTTAATGCCCCCTTTTTCTATATAGTGCAAGACAGTGTAAGAGCTCGGAGATGGTTGGATAGGGAATCGGATCGGTCGGGGAGATGTAGATGTAGATGTAGATCTACCTAATGAAATTAACGCATAATGCTTTATAATCTAACTGTTATGCGATTTATGTCTCATCTAAGCATGAACCCGCGAAGCGGCTGGTTTAGTGATTCAGGGTCTACCATGATCTGATAATAAACTCTACGTCAACATGAATCTCAGGCTATCTATGAAAATTGGATTGGATTGAACAGAAGCGGTGGCATGTGTTCTACACTCCTATTTTGTTTTGATGTTATCGCAATATGTCTCGAAAGCAACAGCAGACTGATTATAGGCCAACAGAAGGAAGGTATCCAATCTTGTCGTTACAGATATCCGGAAATACAATAAAGTGTGTCAGTTCCGTGCTAGTAAATTTCACCCTTTGGAGGATACTGAGATTGATTATCTGCGGTTTAAACTTCCGTTTATACTTTTCAGCATTTTATCGACTATTGCTCAAGAGTGATGTCCTATCATTGTTATTGAAGTCTGTTTTTATCATTTTTCTCGCATACATAGTTTTAGATCATTTTACTTCCATAGGATGTGAACAGCTCCCAATTCGGGGAATACCAGACGTCCCTGGATATCCCATAGTGGGAAGTCTTTTCAGCCTTGGTCCCAGCCAGTGCCTGACATATCTCAATTGGGCTAAGTTATATGGAAGTCCAGTATTCCAGATGAGATTAGGAAATAGGCGGGTGGTAGTAGCTAATTCATATGAATCAGCAAAATATCTATGGGTCGACAATATGGCAGCTAATTGCTCTCGACCTATTTCCTACACGTTTCACAAAATAGTTTCCAGCAGCCAGGGATTAACAATTGGGACTACTCCATGGTCTGAAACTTATCAGAATAAGAGAAAGGCTACAAACCCTGCTTTGAATAAACCGGCCATTCGATCCTACATGTCAATTATTGACAAAGAAGCTACTTATTGTATTCGGAGTTTGATGAGTGGTATATCAATTGATGAAGATGTCGATGTTCATACTTACTTTAATACATATGCTCTTAACACGGTAAGTAGTAGTGCAGTGGGCAGTGAGCTGAAAAAGATATTAACTTATGTAGAGTCTAACTCTCAATTATGGAATTCGACTCGATGATGTTAATAGTGAAATGTTAACAGAGATCATGACCGTTGAACGAGAAATTGGAAGATTCAGAGGTAATTTCCATAATTATGGAGATTATATTCCTATTCTTCGTATACTGCCATTGAGATCCAACAAATTAGCAGTCTCATGTCGGAAACGAAGGGATAGGTACATGGATATCTTGTTGAATGCTCTTCGTAAGAATATTGAAAACGGGACTTGTCGTTCATGTATCACGGGGAATATTCTTCAAGACAGTAATGCAAAGGTAACGGAACAAGAATTGAAAAGTATATGCTTAACAATGGTATCGGCTGGGTTAGATACGGTTCCGGCAATGCTTATTTATTTCATTGGGCATATGTCACAAAACTATGGACAGCAGATACAAGAAAAGGCTTTTAGCATCCTGGAAGAGGTATATCCAGATGGCCAGGCCTGGTATCACTGTCTACAAGAAGACAATATACCATACATAATGGCATTAGTAAAGGAGACTTTACGGTTCAGTGCAATGCCTATAAGTCTCCCTAGACAGACGATTAAAGATATTCCCTACAAGGACGCGATAATACCCGCCGACACGATACTTTTTTTAAATACGTTTGCCGCCAACTTCGACCCATTACACTATCATGATCCAACAAGGTTCTACCCGGAACGATTTCTAACCCCGGTTTCAGGTCCTCCCCATTTTGCATTTGGAGCGGGTACTCGAATGTGTGCTGGCGCTAACCTTGCAGAGCGAGAATTATACACTGCATTTATACGAATAATTTCATCCTTTTATATACTACCGCCAACTAATCCTAAAGATGCTATGGAATGCGACCCAAGAAGTTTAGTTAAAGAGCACAACTCACTTATGATTGACCCACCACATTTCAAAGTACGCTTAGTGCCTCGCAACCGAGAGAAACTCGAGCAGTATTTGAACGACAATGAATAAATAAAATAATTAATTATTGCATTAGTATAGTAATTTGTTACAATAAAAATATAGAAATTATCATTCCCCTGAAATCCCCACACATGATTATATGCCCTTACCCATAAAACGTGGTGCCTTATCGTCCGTTTTTACATCATAACGTTTTCCTCGAACCCAACAACTATGGTACAAGAAGACATTCTGTATTTGTATTCATCGGCCGGAAAAGGGTTACTAGCTCAAGACGATTGTTCAACTGATGATTCAACATTCAATCATCTAAATTCGAACTTTGGATTATTAAGCTCTTCATGGGATGAATTTTATGCCGAGTTTTTAAAACTGAAACAGTCAGCAGGAAAGAATGTTCGCTATAAAGTTTTTTTCTTTGCTAGGCACGGTCAGGGATATCACAATTTAGCTATAGAAATCTACGGCCAACAACAATGGGATGTAAGTGGTTCACATGTCAAGAGAGATTGGAGGGTACGTTTGAGTGGCAGATATTTATGACTTATATCGTTTGCAGAGTACCGCTAACTTCTATCTTTCATAGGACTACTGGTCGCTTTTGAATGGAGATGGAAAGATTATATGGGGACCCGATGCCGAATTGACTTCACTGGGGATTCAGCAAGCCAAGGATAATCACCTGGCATGGAAAGAGCAAATCACCAAGAAAATACGACTCCCACATGCGTATTACTCGTCTCCGTTTACTCGATCTTTAGACACAATGTTATATACGTGGAACGGTATATCCTTAAATGTTGATAATGCTCTTCGGCCACTTGTTATGGAGAATTTACGCGAGGATGTAGGAGTTCACACATGTGACAAACGTAGAACGCGCTCATTTATAAAGGGCCGGTTTGGGTCATCTGTTGACATTGAGCCATCATTTACTGAAGAAGACACTCTGTGGACAAAAGAGCATCGAGAGACAAATGACGAGCATGATGTAAGAAGTAGAGACTTCCTCAACCATGTTTTCAGTTTAGATTGGAACAGCGAGAGCCCTGCTGACTATATCTCGGTTACATCTCATTCAGGTACTACTAATTCCCTGCTCAAAGTAACTGGGCATCGCAAATTCCAATTGAGTACTGGAGGAATGATTCCTGTTATTGTTAGAGCTGAAAAGCAATGAATGTCATATATATTTTTATATATTTATGTCTACGGCTGTTGAGACACTTCGCGTTTACCCAAGCCCAATCTTCCACGCAGGGTCTATTTAGCGCGGCTGTTTTTTATACGCGCACAACACGAAAACTGTTACAAAGGTAGCATCGTCAGTTGTTCCAAGAAGCTAACGAATGGGGTTTCTAAGTTCAAACCGGCCACGAAAACGGACAAAGAAATCTGCGAACGCTGACAACTCGCCGTTGTCGACTCAAGTTTATGATGAAGTGGAAAAAAAGCCTCTTGTTGCACAGCGGAACCTCACATTTGAAAAGCTTCCCTTGGAGATAATCCAGCATATTTTCGTTCTCTCGGCAGAATTTGCATTGCCGTTGTGTTCGAAATTATTATATCATGCGCTGACCAATTCTATGGTCCTCAGAAACCAAGTTCTACGCCAACATTCTATACTGGTGCAAGCAAAGGATTGGGCCGTATATGCACTTCATATTGATATGTTGTCGAGAAGGTTTGTTGACTCCGAACTTTTAAAACAGACCTATATACACGCTTTTTATAGCGATACTTGTAAAATAAAAGCACCATCAGATGAGTCTGAAAAACTTGTGGCCGGAGAAGAAAATGATAATGAAAGTACGTCGACCGAGAATAGTCCTGTATTCGTATCTACTGTTTCTAGTCCCGTCTCTCAATACTCCACTCCGCAGTCTATCCCTACAATAGAACAACTTTATGAAAACTATCAGAACAGTGTGGTAAATAGACCGTATTTACCTGATTATTTGGAGCCAGCTATTCACTCCGATATCAATGATCGTCAGTTCGACCTCACAGTGTACCTGCTGAGCTGTAATTGCTTGAGCAAGTATCCGAAGTCAGTAGTCCAAGAGGCCTGTAGGCGAAACGACTTGAAAGTTGTTCAGAAATTAGTAGTAGAGTGTGGTCTTGAAGTCGACCACAACTCGCTAATAAACGCATTTGAAAATGAAAATGCTGAAATGATTAAATTTATACTATCGTTGAATACGATCAATTTGAAGGATGCAGAGCTGTGGGAATATATATCATTAACTGAAAATCTCAGTTTATTTAATTTCGTGCGAAACATCGGAGGAACTCTTGATTATCCTATAGAGGTCTATAGACATGGTGATAGACAATAGTTCTATTGCAATGTGGCCGATTTATGACTAATGACACTCAAAATCTGTATAGATTATTTAACTAATATTATATATGCAAATTGGAATTAGTTTCCACAAAAGTAATATGCAAATGTTTTCATTATCCGCCAAAACTAGCATTTTGTCTTTAATCCATAACCAGCGAAGGTACCACGGGACAGCAACATGAAAATAGCGGACAGCGTCATGCAACTGCCACAGAACATAGAAGTATATAAGAACCCACCATCGTCCCGAGTGATCAATGCACCACCAATTGGACTCCCAATGAGAACGCCAAAACCACACACAAAGAACGCCATTCCCATTCTTGTGCCTAGCAGATTCATTTGTGTAGTCATGGAAGCAATACATGCTGGGGGAAGAGATACAAAAGTACCAGAAAAGAAGCCGAATAAAACAGAAAATGCAATGATCCCACCTTTAACAGAAATAGCATCCCAACAAAAGGCAAGAATTGCACAAGCAACAGTACACGGTAACAACATATTTAAAGGACCAGTCTTATCAGCTACGAAATTAGGAAGGATACGGCCAAGCACTGATCCAGCATTCAAAATTGAGGTCATGTAAAACGCCAAATTCGAGTCAATGCCGACTCGTAAAGAATACGATTGGATAAAGAAAATTGGAATATATTGACCCATGAATCCAAAGAAACAAGCAATACAATAAAGAATAAATGCGACATCTTTAAATGACGCGTAGTCAAACAGAGGACCTGATTTTCTTGGTGGCAATCTAGCCCTTAAAAACAAACAAGGGAAAATGGATAATCCAAAGATTGTGAATGCCATAATTCTGGTAGCCCATCCAAACCCAATTCTAGCAATCAGTTCGCGAATCATAATTGGATACACTACTCCGCCAATGGACGAACCTGATGCCATGATACCAATAACAAAGGCCCTCTTAGTAGTGAAATATGAGGCAACAACTGCCACGGCTACTACAAACATGCAACAGCATCCAATGCCAGTAACGACGCCCTGAGCAAGGAAGATTTGATAAAACTCAGTTGAAATACTTGTCATCATCATTCCAAATGTAAGAAGGAAAGTTCCCAGATATAACAAACTTTTAATATACCCAGCATCAACCATTCGTCCAAATACAATAGCCGCTGCAACAACAAAGTAGCCCTGAATAGATCCAATCCAAGCAATGGTGGAAGGATCTTCATGACTTAATAATTCTTCTTGGTAATAAGTTTCGAATGCACCAAAGGTGTTGATAAGCCCCCAACTGTTAAACAATGCAAAAAAGCCACCCAGTACAGTCAGATAAGCACGAAGCCCACCATTTGGAGGAGGCCCTATTTCTGGCACGGCGGGATTTGACAATGGTTTATCACCAATAGATTTTTCATCGTCGTTGTTGTTGATTACTTCGACATTGATAGCTGAAGACCTCGATGAAGACGGACCATCAAAGTCTGGATAATCTTCGCTCTTGGAATTTTCATCAGTGAGGCTAATGTTAGGCCTAATGTTATCAATCATTGTTTACACTGAATATGAGTAATAAAAAGATATCAATACAAAAACGTTGTAGTCAAATACTACCAATGTCAACTTGTAATAATAAATGAAGACACCACTCGAAAAGAACGGATTTTACAGTCAATTTATACATCAAATTCAACTGAGCATGTAGATTTGATTAATAATATCGAAAATGCAGTAAATAATAGTTTGGAGAAGAGAGATCCTCTAGTACGCTGACTCACGCCCAGTCTTTCAAAACTCGATTTTTTAATACCTTAGAAGGGATCGTCCTCCCAGTCTATAGAAAAAAGTGGGTAAAGAACAAGAGCCGCGTGAATACTGGTCGGAGCCGATAAGCGTCTTTAACCGCTGTTTTCTGATATTCTCAGGGGTTGTCCACCCGATTGCTAATCCGGAAACCGAGATCCTTGCAAAAGATAGCATTTTCCTAATCTGGGCGTGTAAGACGCGTTTACCGGTTAACTGTTTTACCGCCCAACTTGACATAAGCATACTTGAAACAGCCGCACAAGTAGATGAGATATAGAATACGGCACCATAGCAGTGCTTTAATAAGCGAGGATGCACCTACCCGCCAGGGGGAGGGCACCATATGTAAGAAGACAAATTAACTGAACCCTGCATTAACATAAAACATCAACATCTTTACTGTCTTCTGTCCACCAGGGTCTTCAGCGACGTATATAGAAGTTCGTTAATGCCGTCATAGCCGGCATGTTCGAGTTTGGATAAATATTCCACTCGAAAGTCGTCATAATTCATTTCTAGCCAGTTTCCGGTTTGTAATTTGGTATTAAATCCATCTTCAGTTATTTGTCCCTTGTAAGCTTCTGTAGTTGTAAAGCTATCATATTCTCGGATACGTAAAAAGAGCATACCGATTAAGAAGAACAGGGGAGAATTAGTAATACTGAACAGTGACTTCAGTGAATAATTATTTTCGGAACAAAGACTGTCCAGTCCATTAATGAATCCCGGTGTCAATCCGAACTGATTGGAATTGATGCTCTCTGAAAATCCATTATCTCGCCAGAGAATATTACAAATATCCATTACAAGCGAATTGAAGATGGATACTGCAGGATCATCTGGCATCTGGCTCTTATTACAGAGCGCTCGATAACTGGTAATAATACCACATAGCCGCGAAGCTGCTGCTGAAGATTGCGAAAATATAAATCTACAAGCCATCTCATGAGATATAATAACGATTTCGGGAGTCACTTTTGAGAGGCATATATGTGGTAGAATTTCAAAAACACTTAGCAGTGCATCTTGTACCAGACAATCATCGTTTGTTAGTTCTAACAAAGACAGACCAAAGTTATCAACAAAATCCACAATAGCTTGTAATGCTTGTTGAATCATATTCTTATCTAATCCACTGATCGTATCAGATCCCTGTTCCACGAGTGGTTGATATGCAATATTCCAGTTGAATAATAAATCATGTAAAAATCGGAAAACAAGTATTCTCAGACGAATTGGGGCAGTGCCCATTCGTTCGCCAAGCGGTCCAAGTACCATTGTTTCGATTCTGGTCACCGCTAATAAAGGTAGATACGACATTAGTGAGAATATAGAATCTACTAATTCACCATCACTATCGTATTCATCCTGCTTCCAGGTTGATAAGAAGGCATATAAAAATTCCTCAACTGAAATAGGTAAGACCCTTGTAGACGTCACAAATGTAATGACTCTATCTAATAAATATTTCAGTTCCACAAGATTGTTCCTTTCATAGAAAAGGGCATTGCTCAGCCAATTATTCAGCCTTTCCCAAGTCATGTCTATAAACCGTTAGTATTTCGTACTCACCTAGTCTAACCAAGCCTTCAACTATTCCGAACATACTATTTCCTTTGTACATCAATAAAGCGGTCAAAAGCCCTCCATTATCATCCAGAACACTAGATATTTGTAATGGAAAAGTCACCTTATGAATGCTTCTAACAAACTCTGACAGCGAGCTGATGTCCTCGATATAGATAGATGAAGAAGCTTTAGCGGAGGCTATATAGCTAGGAATCTCAGACTGAGTTTCTGGAATAGCAACTCTTCTTCGTTTACTCAATCGAGATATATTATTCACATCCAGCGTAGAGTCCTTCACATGACATAGATCTTGAATCAGCGAAACTGTATACTTATCCGGATGACGAAACGTCAACGCAGCTACAGATGGAAGCTGACCTCTAGAGAACACCAAATGAGAAGCATAGTCTCGATAAAGTAGTAGTAGTCCCAATATATGCGACGACTCTTTATTCTTCTCATATAATTCCTGCAGAACTTGGACTCTCCATGGCTTTACAGATTGATGGGTTGTAGATAAAAATAGCAAATGGCAAATCCATTGACGAGTAGTTTCGTATTTGAGATTTGAAAACAACAGCCCGTATAGCTTTCTAATCACAGTAGGATGTTTCAGGAATTTGTAAACAATCACAATCCATCTCAACAGTCTCGCCTTGGTCGCTAATGGAGCTACATTGGACTCCCCCAAACTACTAACGATTAAAATTACGCATTCATCGCTAACCGGTTCGTTTGGAATCAGGCATTGCCGAATAATCTTATTCTGAACCGACACTGGCAACAGACTCGGTATTCTAGATGGAACCAGCAATAATTTTAACAATCTAACCAGCTGCTCATTCGAAAGTCCCACTTTAATTACCAATGAGCTCAACTTCCCTGTCAAATCCGCTAGCTCGAGATTCTGTAGCGGACTGTTGCCAGATCCTTCAGTTTAACGTTAGATCCGTCGCTACCGTAATAGGCTCACATATTCCTACAATCATCTACCTAATCCTTACCATACTCCAGTTTAGAGACAATTGAGCTGATTTCACCCTCCATACTACGCAGCAAATTCCGTTTTCCTGGGGTCCAGTTGTTTGTATAATAATAATGCTAAACGCGCTCGCTGCACGAGATCATCACGCATTTTGCATCTCAACAACACAAGCCGTACGAGGTTGTGATCCAAAGGCGTCCCCCTGAAAAGAACTCTGGTGTCTCCGCCTCCGACGGTTGACTCCGCCCAGACCCATAGCTCGCTTCACTCGTTGCTGGGAGCTTGTGGTCTCTCTACGGGTGGAGCCCAGTCATTGACCACTTTCTCCGCAAAGCGGAGCGCTTAATGTGGAATATTAAATATTATTATAGATAACATACAAGATGCCCTAGACGTCAGAACTATATTTCACCAAAAACAAATGTCACATAAATAGCGCGAGGGGAAGATTGTAGAGTGAGAAATGCCGAGTGGATGAGTGTACCTCTTATAATGATGGTGGTGTATGCTCTGTTGTTTTAAAGGGGTATATGGCTATGCCGCTGTGAGAAGGGGGGGAATACAGAGTTTAAGACTCGCGGTCTCGCTGATTAGGCAGTGACGGCAGCGGGAGCAGCGGTAGGGGTGGTCTTAACTCTGGTCTCATCGTTTTTTTCACTCGAAGGTTGGTGGGGGATAGTGGATCGGGCAGCAGCCTCTAATTCTGGTTGGAAGAAAACCTGTTTGAACTCGGCCAAGGTTCCGTCACGGTCATAGATAGATCTAGCACGGACATAAGGGTCCAGTTCAAAGTAGTTCTCCCGAATGGACTGAATGATTTCCGCGCGCTTGGCTTGAAGAGCGTCACTCTTCTCGCCGGACCCGGAAATCCATTCAACAGATACTTCTTCCAGTTTATCAAACAGAACGTCACGTTCCTTCTGAATCTTATCACGGGTAACGTGGTCTTTGAGCTTGTCGTTTTCACCAGGAACAGGCGCCAAGTATTTCGAATCCCAGGGGCGAGCTCCGCCCATGGATTTGGGGATTTCTTTATCGTCAATCAACTTGAGTAGATCATTGTGGTTACGAGTAAAGGAAATTTTAGATGCGACCACAGGATCGATCCATCCTTTAATAATGTTCCAAATACCTTGGAAGACCCAGGGGGCGTTGTGAATGAATAAGAAACCAAGGCATTCAGGGTAGTGTTTCTCAAAACAGTTAATGATGAACTTGACGGCAGCATAGTCCATATTTCCAATGGTGAAATCAGTCAAATCAAAGATAACTGCCGCAGTGTCGATAGGGTCGTTAAGACATAAACGAGACGCTTCAATAAGGAAAATGGTAAACTTTTCAATATCCTGTTCCGATTGTGCCTTTGGGTCATGCAATTTGACATGAACATCGACAATAGGACGACCAGTCTTGTCTTTACCTCGCAAGATAGCTTTTCCAGTTTTAAACTGGAGAATTACTCCATCATCATGATCCTTTATACATTGCTCTTCACCAGCAAGCAGAAGCTCGTCTACTTTAAAGTCGATTCGCCATTGAATGGTAGTGCCAAACATTTCAAGCGCCTTGGCAACGTCCCATTTACGGGCACGAAGAAAGCGTAGAAAAAGGTCGTCAATGTTATCACCACGCGACATATAACGAACAGCCTTATTGAATTGATCAGGGGTCATTTTAGATAAAGACTGCTTGAAAAGTTCAGTCTGGGTGGGGATATCATCGACATGCTTATCTCTCTTGCCGAAAAAGCCGCCCTTCTTTTTATTAGCACCCGATGTGACAGAAGACGAGGTCAAAGTAGTTGCAAGCGAATTTGGCGCCGCCCCGATATAGACCAGAACCTGTGCCCAAAACTCTTTGAGTTTGTGATCTTGCTCGGTAGTGAGATTGCCCGAGCGGCCAGGAAGAATACCAGCCGTAGTACTAGTAGTAGAAGACATATTTTACCTTTTTTTTATTTTTTTCTGCTCTTCCGGCCCTTCAAATAATAGAAAGACAAAATTTCAAGATCTAAAAAAAGAATGAATGAATTGTTCTGTTCTGATTTGTTTTGAGTTTGCTCTAGCAATTCCTCTGTCTCCTTTTTAATTGATAAAAGAATATATGTTTGTAGATAACGAATTCCTGAAATAAGAGGAAGCAAAATAGTTTAAAGTGCTGGTGGTAGCAGTGGGGATAAACTCAGAAATAACAAAAGGTTAAAATACCAAATTTTATTTAGTGAGATAACAACCAATTTATATATCAATTTTCCCAGGGTGGTGTTTGTAAGAGTGTTTTAAGAGTGCATCAATTTGTGCCGAGACACCGAAAAACATACTAGATATAGGCAGGTACGTGAGAGGGTTTGGAGAGCGGAGAGGGATGTACGACGCACTGAGCGACACTCCCAACCTGGCAGCCGATGAAGATG
Organism: Sugiyamaella pinicola; assembly: GCA_030565085.1. Taxonomy (NCBI): domain Eukaryota; kingdom Fungi; phylum Ascomycota; class Dipodascomycetes; order Dipodascales; family Trichomonascaceae; genus Sugiyamaella; species Sugiyamaella pinicola. The sequence goes on along the minus strand of JAJMAW010000011.1, from coordinate 114,503 downwards.
AAGAAGAAGATGAGGTGTGAGGACGACGATGACGATGAGCAGTAGTAGTGTGGGAGTTATTTCTTTTTCGCTTCTATTTAATGGAGGAACATGGAGGAGCCGGAGCCGGTGCTATGCTGGAACTGGATCTGGCAACGACGCTGGCGATGGCCCGGACGATGGCAGTGACGCTGATGCTGATGCTGATGCTGATGCTGATGCTGATGCTGATGCTGACAGGAGGATTGTTTATTCTTCAGAATGGAGTGGTTCTGGTGCAATTGAGGGCCAGAGTAGGCGCCGTGCCACCGCTATCGGCCACTGCCCATTGACCAAGCGGCTCGCGTAGCGAGCAAGAGAGATGAGCGGTTCGGACCTGCTTCCCCTCCTCGTTTACCGCAACCGGCATGCGGGGGAGAAGACGGAAGGGGGCATTATTGCCTAAACTGGAAGGCCAAAATGAAATACTCCAAAATACCGAATATGAATGAATAAATAAACCCCAGACTGATCTATTATGCTACGACCGAGCAGCCGAGATGATCTGGAACTGCGTCCCTTTCCTACGTGGACCCATCTTCGAGCGAAGCAGAGCAACAGGTCTGGGCAGAGCCCAGCTGCCAGAGGCAGAACCCCAGATCAGTCGGCCGAGGATGGCTTTGCTTTGAGACATGGCCCTGATCTCTTCTTCTTCTGTACGGAAATCTTGCATGAAATTAAACTAAATTGAGTTTATCGGAAAGCACTATCAGTGATTCAACGATGCGAAATCCGAGGCTACGCAGGGCACATAAGTACAGCTTGTGAAAGTAATAGATAAGGAACCGTGGGGTGCATATTCATGCCTCCGGTGGCTGGGCTCTGCTTCGCGGAGTGTATTCCAAGGCCCACGTTCTAGAACAATAAGCGTAGCAAAGGGGACATAGGTCGCTGTCAATTCTACCTCGGCGAGCACACTGCAATGATATGAGAGATCGAAAGTTTGTTGCCAGCGATGACGAACCAGTTCTTGCCTCGGAGGTTCTTGTCTACTTGCCTTTAACAACTGACGTTCGAGATCATCAGCTTCTTCTTCCCCCTGAACTGTAACGTACGCCATTCATCTATGGTACACTGCTTCAACGCTCCAAGACCTCCGCGAAGCGAAGCTACGGGTCTGGGCGGAGCCCAGCCGCCAGAGGCACGGCCGGGGATCAATTAGATAGTTTATTAGTGCGTCGCTTAGCCTGGTTAAGCCGGGAATTGACTTTATGGGTGTCTTCATCGAGCTCATCAAGAAGTTGGTTTTGATGTGTCAGTTCTTCGTTGATTGCAAGTCCAAGGCGTTTCTGACGGTCGATTGTCTGGCGTAAAGATTCGACGGTGCGGTCTTGCTCTTCCATATCGGATTTTTGTAATGACAGGAGCCCGGCGTTGTTGAATTGACGAGTCCGCTCGGTTTCAGATGGGATGGCTCCAAAGATTCGACTGGGCGTTGGGGGAGGCGACGGGGTGGAGTAGTTCGTCAGACTAGGGTTATTATTGTCTTCACCATTTCGTAATGCAAGTTTGAGGCTTTGAACAATATCTCTTCGCCGTCTATATTCGCCATCTCCTAGATTATTGTCTGAAGACAGGATTGATTCGAGTTGCTTAATCTTAGATCGCGCAAGCACTAACAAGCGACGATGTTCGGCAGCAGCAGACGGACCACCCACGCCACTTGAAGCAGCTAATTTATTCTTTAATGCCTTTTGGATCAACGAACTGGCTTCAGATTCCATTTTTAACCAGTCGCCACGAGCTTTGGCGATTAGCGAACTTTCACTCTTGATATGTTTACTAATTTCTAGGAAATCCATAAACGAGAGCGACTCTCGCCATTCATCGCGTTTACTTAATGCTCTTAAAAACAGTTCCAGCGCCCGTCTCCTATCATCGAGGAACTCTCGGTTCTTGGTGCCAATCCATTTCTTTGCCGGTAAATCCACTGGTGCTCGCTCTCCCATCTCATCTTCAATTGCCTCAACAAACCTTACAAATTCACTATATCTTTTCTTGACATGATATGTTGTTCTATCAAAAGATACCTGGATATTGAAATATGTTGGTGAAGTCTCGCTATATCCAGGAATAGAGATATTCATCCTTTCTGCGTGCTGTTGTTGACGATGACGATGGCAAGACTGTTGTGTTCTAAATACTACTCACTTCTCTACCCTTGCCCTTATCTTCATCGGTACCTGCCTCAAGTCCTATCGCTGGCCTGGACTAGCTTATCAGACGTTTTTAATGTTCTGTTGTTGCTCAGGAACTATTGAACGCTCCCCTCTTTGTTCCGCTGGAGAGGAACTTGCCAACAGATCATCAGGGTTCTTCGTCAACAGTACTGTCAGGGGTACGTCGATCACTCTTTTCTAACTATAAATGGTTCACGGGAAGGTAAATAATAGCGGTCTTCACTATCAATGATCTATTATAAATTTAGTAATAATAAATTTAGTAATGCTAGCCTCTATAATTATCGGTTTAGCTGAATATTAAATCCTCTTGCAATATTTTTTTCAAATACTATCTCAACCGTTATCGTTATCCCCTTATCCGCCTTTGTTGATTTTTCGAGGTCTAAATAGATACACGAAATCGATCCAACTTTTTATCCCAGCATAGTCACCCATTGCTCACCCTTTACCCCTGCTATGGCTTCTATTGCTGCACGTCCCATTGTCATTTCAGGCCCTTCTGGCACCGGTAAATCTACTCTTCTCAAGAAACTATTTGCTGAGTTTCCTGACAAGTTTGGATTTTCAGTCTCTCGTAAGTACCGACCTCGAGCGGGCCACGAGATTAAGAACACGCGTCTAACTTCACTATTCTAGATACTACACGTTCTCCAAGACCCGGTGAGGAAGACGGTAAAGATTATAATTTTGTGACTGTTGATGAATTCAAATCACTAATTTCCAACGGCGCTTTCATTGAACATGCCCAGTTTTCTGGAAATTACTATGGAACTACCATCAAGGCTGTCAAGGATGTTGCTGAGAAGTTAAAAAGAACCTGTATCCTCGATATCGATATGCAGGGGGTCAAATCAGTCAAGCAAACAGATCTGAATGCCCGTTTTCTGTTCATTGCCCCTCCGTCGGTAGAAATTCTAAAATCTCGCCTTGAGGGCCGTGGTACCGAGACTCAGGAGTCCCTTAATAGCAGACTCGCCCAGGCTTTGGCTGAATTGGACTACTCTAAAGAGCCTGGTGCTCACGATCAGATTATTGTAAACGATAATCTCGACAAAGCCTATGCTGAATTAAAGGCATTTGTCACTGCTGAATAGAGAGATTTATTTCAATTGTTCTTGTGGATTATTCTGCCTCCGGTAGCTGGGCTCCGCCCAGACCCCGTAGTTGTATGATGAGCCGCGCGTCAGCCGCAGGTATCAACCTACTTCACCACTGGATCAAGAGGAACACCAGATAGATGTTAATAGCAGCATATTACTAATGTCGTCAGTTCCGTCTAGCACAGATTATACTCCTATTAGTGGCGATGAGGATATCCTCGATAAGTTGGCCCGTAAGGCCAGAGAACAGCCTGTGGTTCCTGTAGGAATGCTGTTAACATGCGGTGCACTATACATGTCTGCTCGAGCATTGAAGACTGGAAATTCCAAGCTTGCCAATCGTATGTTTTACTGGCGTGTAGGTTTGCAGGGGTTCACTGTGGCTGCACTTGTTATTGGGGGCTATTATTATGGCAAGCCCAACCGCCCCACCGATAGAGACGCTATTTTACGACGAACTGCAAAGGAGAGAGAAGATCTATGGATCAAGGAGCTTGAGCGGCTGGATGAGAGCGCTAAAGAGCGGCAGGCTCAAGCTGAGGCAGCTGTTCTCGACAAGAAGGAAAGGCTTCGCCGTCAATTCGAGGCGGCCCGTGCTTCCAGTGGTAAGAAGGACGAATAAACGTGGTGGTTATCTTAAATTATTGTAAATAAATCTTCTTTCAAGTCATCTGCCTCAGTCAGAGACAACAGTCCCTCTACTAAGCGGAGCGGGTCTGGATAGAGCCCAGGTTATGGGGAAAAGTACACCTTGGTTTCTGCCTCCTGTGGCTGGGCTCAGCTCAGATCCGTTGCTTGCTTCGCTCAGTTCTGTAAGGGCCTCGCTGTGAGTTATCGCCAATTACCATCCGGCAGGCTACTTAACGCTATGTTTTGGGATATGCTGCAATATTCAAAACCCTTAATGCAGGGTCTAAGACTATGCTGCGCGCTGGTATATGTAACGTATATATGTAACCCATTGTTAACGGACAAGGACTCATTAGTTTGTTCTCTCAAACAAAAAAACAAATAGAAAAGAATATCATAAAGATTAAACGCCAATTCTTCACTGCTTCCCGTACCTCGACAAATCTCATCTGCCGCGAGCGCGCCAACAAGATTCATGAACCTCTAAATCTATTCCTGGATTTTATCATCATATATATTATCTAAATATGGGTGTAAGTTGAAAACAGGTTTGAAATAAATCGCGCCCTCTTATTAACTGATACAGAATGACGGAGGATCGATTCCAACTCGGTCGGATTTAGTCAAAGAGAGTTCCAAAGGACCAACCAGTTCAGAAATATTCCAGGCCAAACAGTTAAACTCCCGAGATTTATGGACATCATGTGCTTTAAGTGGCAAGCTGCTACAAGATCCAATAGTGAGTGACTATAAAGGACGGCTGTATAATAAGGAATCTATTTTGGAGTATCTTCTAACGCCTGAAAAATTTGGGGTGTCGCAAAAGGCCAAGGTAACTCATATCACATCTATCAAAGACGTCATTGAGTTGAAAATCACCCGCGAAAAGAACTCAGGAATCTGGATTTGTCCCTTGACTGAAAAGGATGTTGTCAAGGAATCCACTTCACAACGATTTGTTTATATTAGCGAATGTGGGCATTTCATGACAGAAAAAGCTATTCGAGAGATAACAACAACTACCCACCTATGTCCTATATGTGATTCTGAATATTCCGGTTCAAACCTAATCACAGTGAACCCAATGTCGTTGGAACAGATCAGTGAATGCGAAGCCCGCATCCAGCGCTTGACCGATGCCGGCCTTACTCATTCCTTAAAAGAGAAACGCAAGAAGAAGAAATCGCCAAAGTCCACCAATGATAAGAAACGAAAATCCAGCAGTACCGGCAGTGCCAGCAGCAGCTACAGCAACGGATCCACCGTATCGAAGAAGCCTAAACCAGGTTCCTGAGAAATAAACTGTATGGTCAGACTAACAGACGACTAATATGGAAAATGTAAGAGTTCGCCTCTTAGTTAACAGGAGTCCGGGGTTCTGGGTTCAATTCTGTGTCTGGGAATAGACGCCCAGTGCCTATAGCTAGGTTTCCCTCTCCTCTTATCGAGACAATCCGTGACTTACTTCACTTGTGGAACCTGCTTCCGGCGGCTGGGCTCTACCCAGAACCGATGATCTCGCTTCGCGAGATGGATACGAGCTCTCCTTAAGCACGTTTCAAATTTGTATAATATATGTTTTCCTATGTACATTATAAATTAAAACCCAATCAACCGTTAACCCTTAGTTCTCCTCCTTCTGCGCAGCAGCAGCAGCAGCCTCTGCTTCAAAAGCAGCCTATCTCATGTTAGACTCAAGTCGGGGCTTGAAATCGATCAGGCTCTGCCTCTTCCGGCCGGGCTCTCTGATTCTATGCTCCACGGGGGCCAAGAGCACTGATAATTGGCGGTTCTCTACTTACGTGAGTCTCGCTAGTCAGCGACGAAGGCAGCGACTGAACTCGAACGTTTCTGTTAGCATACATGGTCATGCCCAAACCACCCGCTAGCCAAACTATATTCACAGTTAATATCATATCCTCCAACTAGCACCTGGAAGAGCTATGGGCCACGGCGGCTGCTGCCCTATCTAACATACGTGAACCGCCGATGATGGCAAAAACACTGAGACGATGGATGGCATCTGCAGCCTGAACAAACCACGGTCTTCCATACATGTTTGTGAAAAAAAGAGTATCGAATCAAAGACTTCAAGTGGTACTTCTAGACAGGAGGACTCAAGACCAGAATCGTATGAGTGATTGACATTTTGTTCCTGGGTTAGGCCTCTACGCCGCATAAAACACGGCGGGAAGTGTCTCGCTCCTAGCATCTCCGAGAACAAGAATACGGTGGCGACAGGCGAATGTATTTAAATATAGAAACAGAAATTACGTACTAGGAATGGTGAGAGAGAGGGTGTGTGTGTGGACGAATCTACAAATCGGCCTTTGAAGCCGCGTACGAGCTCAGTTTTTCGTAAACGTCGGCAGCAATGCGTTTAGCATGTTCATATTGATAGAGAACATGTTCTTGAACATGACCAAAGAGATTACTAGCATGCTCTTGGCCCTGTTTCCGCAAATGTTCTGCCTTTGCTCCAGTGTCGGCAACGAACTCCTTTGATTTACCAATATACGGGTCAGCTTTGGCGGCCGCAGAAGCCTGGTAGGATTTGATATCTGCGACGAGGAAGTCTTTGTGTGCCAGTACCTGTTCCTTGAGGCCGGCCGCATAAGCCTTTGCATCTTCAGTTTTGGCAGTCTTAGCAGAGTCCTGCAACGAATGAGCATCGAGCCATTCTTTAAGTTGAGAATCTGACCAGCTATCAATCAAGTCATCACGAAGCGAGCCCGCATGGTCGTATACTTGGGCCTTGGCGATACCAGCCTTGTTTAATAGGTCATCGATCTGAGGAGAGTACTGATACGATGAGGCAGTAACAGCAGAAACAGAGACGAAAGCAATTGCAAAGGTCGACAATTTCATTTTCTGGCCGGTCGATGTGTTATATATTTGAGTTGATTTATTTTTCTACTCCGGTTTGCCCTGGATTATCCTATCCGCCTTAAAAGTTTCACACAATTGTTTACTGAAATTTTCGCAGCTGGAGTTCGTTATTAAAAATCACTAATGTCAAGTCGATAAGTTTCATCATCAGCTTTTGGCCCGCCCTCGTCCACCTTTTATATAAACCCAACTCTTTGTTTGTTCTAGTCCAAATAAAGTTGAGATTGCTATTAGCTTGCTTGTTCCTTGCTTCGATTTTCCACCTCGGTTAGGTCATCTGGCCGCATCCCAACCGCCACTGTTATCTCATCATATGCCTCGTTATAACATTATTGCGGAGTACTCACGCCATCATCGCAGGCGGGCAGGTCACGCCAGAGGGCGGGTAGGTACCGCTATCGGCGTTTTACCCATAACGGTGAACACTAGGAACCTGCATCCTGCCCTACCATTTCTCTCAGTGCTAACAACTACTCAGATACTTCTACTAAGCGGCTGCGCAGCATAGCTTATCCAGCTTATCGCTAACTGCATACCCCTGGGGCTAGGGCCGGCTGTATATCAGGGCGCAAATTCAATGAATTTATAAATTTCCCAGTCGTTGCCGCAATTGCACGTTGCTGTTAGGTCGGAGTTGATCCGTGACACATTGTTCGGTAGGGGGCTGGACCTCCAGCAGCTGGGCTCCGGATAGACTTGTAGCTCCGCTTTGCGGAGGACATGGTGTCTCCGAAAGAACGGGAATCACAGCAGAACGAGCGAAGCGAGCTTACAGGTCTAGGCAGAGCCCAGCCGCCGGAGGCTTTGTCCAGATACAGAGGTACGTGGGTGTGGATTCAGGGGTAATTACTAGTTTAGATCCCAGCGATAAGGGCAGGGAAAATTCAACTGTGTTGCGCGCTGGCGGCACCATGAATAAAAAGTTTAGGCTCTCACCGTAATAGTAGTTTTCCTTTCCGGCCTGTTCTATCATCCACCGCTATTATGAACTTCCCTGGAACTGGAGCAGCCGGTGGATCTACCGGTGGTACTATCCAGTCCTACTATGATATGACCCCTGAACAGCAAGCTCAAGCTGGAGCTGCTGCCATGATGGCGGCAATGCAGTCATGTCCTGGCAAATCTGTCATGGCTGGCGTCACGGGTTTTGCGCTTGGTGGAATGTTTGGTCTTTTCATGGCTAGTGTATGTACCTCTCGAAGCCCAAGCTCAAGAGATGAGTCTTTGCGGGCAGAGCCCAGACGTCGGAGGCAGAAATTGTAAGGCTAACAGTCCTCTGTTCCATAGATGAGTTATGATACTCCACTTGGAGGTCTCGATACTAAACTGGCCGACCTACCGTTCCGTCAACAAATGAAGATCCAATTCAGAGATATGGGAACTCGTTCATATAGCAGTGCTAAGAATTTCGGGTTTATAGGTTTAGTTTTTACTGGTGTCGAATGTTCTATTGAATCTGTAAGTCTGTAGGAGCAGAAAGAAATTTCAGTCAGAATACTAACCGGATTATTCTAGCTACGGGCTAAAAATGATTTATGGAATGGTGTCATGGCTGGATGTTTGACAGGAGGTGGTCTGGCAGTCAAATCTGGTCCTCAGGCAGCTTTGTTCGGCTGTGGTGCCTTTGCTGCCTTCTCTACTGCAGTTGAGTTATATTTACAGAGAGATAGCGCCCCTCCGCCATCATCGGACGAAGACGAGTAAGGGCTCTGTAAATTTCTTTGTAATGACCAAGTGTAAATAGTAATATAAATATCATTGTACAATTAGTTTTTACTTTGGTAAGTTATAATTATTTGTGATCATCTTCGTCAACGTCATGGTTGACAGGTTTGGAAACAATGTCGAGAAGACCATCGATATACGAGCCAAGAGCAGGGTTTAGAGTATAAGATTCAATAAATTGTTCAATCTTGGCATGGAGAAGGAGTTTACCCAATTGACTGCGTGCTATGTTTTGTAGAACCAGCGCTGATGTCACACATACAGCAGACGGTTCGCGCGAAGATGCGGTCGTATCAGATACCTTGCGTTCCGACGATTTAGGCGCATTCAGCAATGATGGTGCTATGGGATATTCTCGTGGCCGGATTCCCTTGATAATAAACTTCTTTTGGTTTTCTGGTAACTGCACCACCATGGCTGATGAAGTCCGGAATGCAGATGTTACATTTTTAATAAAATCCACTGCCGGGAGGAGCCGTCGTCCCGATTCACGTGCAAACGCCTCAAACTGCGATTCATAAGCTTTCCAAAGTGAAATTTGTGTTACCTCTCCTTCTTCGTCATCCACATAGCAAGTTCTAATCCAGTGAGTGGCTCGATCTGGTTCCTCCATCGCATAAAGTTCTTTAAGAATCCATTCTGGAAGTTTAGGCGGTTCTGTTGGAACTGGTACTTTGGTTTTGCGAGGTAACCGAATATAATCTAATTCTAGTGGAGGTTCTACTCTGTACGTGAGAAGACGTGCCAAATGCGTCGTGATAATTTCTAGATTGAGGTAGACATCCTTGTCGTTGTGATTATTGTCGCTGATAGTGTCGCTCATGCTAGTAGTACCGTTGCTGCTAATGCTGGGATGCGAAATTAGTTTAGAGATATTAGGTCTACGAGCTGTATATTGATAAACAAAATCCAGTGAAGCAGTCATTAATTCTTCATCATCAGTCACAAGAAGAAATCTCAGAATCCTTGATACAATAGGCAGTGAAATAGAGCCAACAATGTTTTTATCATCGCGAATCATAAGACGTGAAAGACATCTAATAGTAGGAATAAGGGTACTTCTATCAGTGGAAGTACTAATAATTTTACAAATGGTAGTAAAGAGTGGGTTCGAAGGTGAATCTGGTGTCATGTGAAAGCTTATCGATTCCGCGATATCAATACAATAACTCGATATCTCAGCAATTGCGGGATTAGATGAGGCGGGGGACGTGGATCTTTTGGAATCAGTCCCTGCAATCATGAATTGGAGACCACGGAGCACAATCTCATTACAAAACGGTGAATTAGCCAAAAAGTGGGCATTCTCTGGGTCCAGTGAGGAATTTCGAAGAATTAAAATAGCTTCAATTGTTTTGTGAAGTTGGAAAAAGTCACTACTGGAGGATCCATAGAATGGATTACTGAGATCTGGAACTACGATTGAAGATGGATCAGAAGGAGAGGGGCTGGCAGACACCGATCTAGCTAGTTGCGGAGCTGTCAGTGCCACTGCGGAATCGCTATTCTCACCAATTTCTCCATTGGACGTCTCATTCATACCGCCACTACCATTGTTAGCGCTCACAGGAGCGGCAAAAATAGCTGACCTGGCTATCTTATCAAATAATAATAGAGGGATCGATGTATTATTCTTAAACTGAATCAACTCAGGTTGTCTAACTGATACCTCTAATAAAGCAGTTAGAGCCCAGCTGACCTCTGATTCGATTCCACACTGAAGGGCCATGGATATTCGCACTATCCAATCAACTCCACGCAGTCCCATCCCAATATATGGTTGTTGCGAGGGATTAATCCGTTGGTAAATAATGCTCTGATACAAATTAGGAGCATTACTTGGAGTATAAACTGGTATTGAAGCAGGCGGCACCATATGTGGAGCCACGTTATTCTCTACCGTGGGCTGAGGTGTATCAGGACCACTAGGGATGTGTGCTGGTGTTGGTGTTGTTGGGGTTGGAGTACTTTGATTAGTACTAGTACCACCAGTTGTACCAGTACCGGTACCAACAGTAAATCCAGTCATAATACTTCCTCCATGAACGTGTACTGGTACATTATTAGAGCTTGGAGAACCAGAGCTCGCTTTACTCAACCCTGAACTAATACGAGTGTTCATAGTAGTAACCCCATAGTTGGGCCGCGACTGATGATGTCGTAAAACACGTCCCCCAGGTGATGAAGACATTTTATTTCTGCTATTACCGTTCGATAGAGGGGTTGTATAGATTTTATATTCGTATTCAACGCGTTAAAATATCAAATAGTAGACTGCACGGTACTTCATATAATAGGACCTTTTTGATGTAGTAACCCCAACCCAATATTTTTCATGCCCAGCTAAGCTTGACGCCTCAACCTATATATGAAGATAATCTATTAATTGGTCTTTCTATCTCTCTTAAAAATTTGATTCCAATCGAATTCTGCTTTAATGCTGAAAAGTGCTGGTGCCATACCGAACTCGTTTTCTTTTATTCTATCTCAGACATTTACACATATTAGTTGTTAGGGCGGGTTAGGGGATGTACTGTATCATTCGATAAGAATCGTATTTTAACAATAAAAACCGTTGGTTGCATAAGAATAATATTTAAAAAACTCTGCCTCAGTAAGTACGGCTTGGTTTTTGAAAGAGGTCACCCTGCCGGAAAATTAGGTTTAGGAGAGTACGTAGATATCAGGTACAAGATTAACTAACTTCCACGTCAGGTAAATTTCACATTTTATACTACTACTACTGCCACACTTACAGGGAAGAGATAACAAGTATCATTATACGGTCACGTTGCGTCACACATTCAGATTTCTTCATCATTCATTCGTACCTGTTGGATTTGGATATTTTTTTAGAACGTAATAAAGGCCGCGAGAAACAAAATATACATCGCATACGAGAAGAATCGCGTACTAGGTTTTTTTGAAAACAACAGGCAGCAGGTTCATACGCTGCTCCCTCCCATAATCACCGATCTGTTATACTGCTTGATAGTAACGTGCGTTTGTCGGGTTTTTCTTCTCTTCCACATACTTTTTTTTTCCATTTTATACGAACCTGTATTTATTTTTGAGAACCATGCTGAAAGACGAAAAATCTTGGAAATCCCGAAGAACTTCTTCAAGTTCAGTTTGGAATTTTGGATCTCCTGGTGCGTCTACATTGTCGTCTCATATTCGAACCTCATCTCCACCTTATAGACCGTTGGTGAACTTTTTACTTCGAAGAAAAATCCTTGTTGTTATCTTCATTTTCATTTTGTTACTATCACTATTCACCGCCGTACCGTTTCTTCCTCATTTTTCATTTGGATCGGCAAATTATGTCATTATCTTGGCTGCCAATGAAGGAGGTGGAGTTATGCAATGGAAAGGTGCCCGAGAGTGGTCGGTGGAAAGATCTAGCATAGCTAATAAGAAGCAGTATGCCGAACGTCACGGCTATAATCTTGCTATTAAAGATGTTTCGGCCAAGAAGAGATATGCCCATGAATGGAGAGAGTCGTGGGAAAAAGTTGACATTATCAAGGAGACGATGCGCCAGTTCCCGAATGCCGAATGGTTTTGGTGGCTGGACCTTCATACCTATATTATGGAACCCCAAATCAGTTTAGATTCTCACATTTTCCGTCATTTGTATAATGAAACTATGAGGGATGCTTCTTATTTCAATCCTCTTAACATTCCTATTGAAATCCCCTATGTCGACTATAACCAGCCAATCGACATGCTTATTTCTCAGGATTGCGGTGGGTTCAATCTTGGCAGTTTTTTTATCCGTCGCTCCGAATGGACTGAGAAGCTTCTTGATATTTGGTGGGATCCTGTTTTTTATGAGCAGAAGCATATGGACTGGGAACATAAAGAGCAAGACGCACTAGAAACTCTTTATCGTAATCAGGCTTGGATTCGAGGTCGAGTAGGATTCATTCCACTTCGTAAGATCAACTCATTCCCGCCCGGTGCATGCAGTGATATGGCCGATGACACGAGTCTCTTTTACAATGAGAAAGATCGGGATTTCGTTGTCAATATGGCGGGATGCGAATGGGGCCGTGATTGCTGGGGAGAAATGGAGCATTACAAAGCGCTTAGTAAGAAGCTCCATCAAAAGAGATTCTGGTTATTCTAAACAAATACGAAATTGCTTATCTGAAATGTATATTATAATATTTTTTTTACCACATATAATTTGATAGATTTATGACCCTGTTCTCGGAATGCGTACCGGTTTTACTTGCTCAAAATGACGGTCAACTTTCTGAATGGCAGGGTTCTGACAAAGCCGCTGAACATCTAAGATCAAAAAAAGGATAGCCTAATCACTGGGCTCATCCACACCGCCCTCATGTCTACTGCGAAGGGTGCGCTTCTTGACTTCATTTCGTTCTTCGCGAACGGAAACAAATATCAGAAAGTTGATGACAATCTCAATAAAACAAAATGTAAATACAAGGCCGTTGGACAGATAAGCTGAATCGTACACATAAGAGTAAGCGGAGACGCCAAAATAAATAAGCAACCGAAGTGGTACCAACACGCCCAGTATATCCAGATAATTTGAAACCGCAAACAGAGAGACGTCGGATAACCCAAGAAGAACTAGAGAAAACCCAACTATGCCAATAAATAACATGGCATATTCGTTATCTTCGGTGATCATAACTAATTTCTGGGTCGCGTTAGTAAGTGAATTCAAAGGCGGAGAAGCATACTCACCAACTGCATGGCTCGAGTTGTCAATAGTATAAATCTATTCTCCAGAAATGCGATTGGATCTTTTAACAAGAAGAACGCAATTGTCCAGAGAATAAATACTCTTTGCAAAACCAAAGTGGACGCTGAAATAATGGCCATTTTTGGATTTAGAGTATATGAATATGAAAGAGAGGAAGTCTGTCGAATTTCAGAAAGAACGACGGCCAAATCCTTCAGCCGTATAGATCAATACTCGTCAAAATATAAATTTGATAGCCAAAAAACACCGGTAATTGCAAATATACTATCACTTTCACAAACTTCAGTTTTTTATAGTAGGATAGATATCTTTGGTCTTAGATCAACTCTGTTTGAAAAGATACACCCAGTTTCAGCCCTGAGCTATGAAGTATATGTTCGCGTCGTTGGCCGTTCAGATGGCATGGTATATCTAAGAAAATAGTGATATTTGTAATTTGCTGAACCAAAGACTTTCATCCATGGATAACGGCATAGAGAAAAAACTTTTAAGTTGTATACGGTTGGTAAGGACTGGTGGACGACTTCTTTGATAGTGGTTAGGGCGTTTACTGCGTACCCCTGATTTCTCTAAATCGGGCGGGTATGCTCCAAAATATGGAGTAGTATCAAAGTGTTACCGTTTTTATTGATAGTTGGCAACTAGTGTGGCGACATTTCAAAATTAAGGTATTATATTCTATTAAACAAACAAACAAAATTATTCAACTCTATAACCAACTACAACTACTTAAATAAACTTCTTCTTGGAAAGTTCATCATTTGTCCAATCCCAAAGCTTGGCACCCAGTTTAGCATTTCTAGCGTTAGAGGTACTTCTACCGACTCGGCCGTATGGAACAAGGTACTTTCCAGATTTATCATCAGCTTCAGCTGACAAGCAAAACAGAGTGGTAAGAGCACCATCGTACGGAGTGATATAGAAAGGTTTAGTGATAGCATTTGCAATACGACCGAAGATGCCGTAGGAATCATTCATGCCATTATACAAGTCAGTTCTAACAAAACCAGGATGAACGGAATAGGACTTAATCTGAGGATGCCTGTTGACAAGCTCATTTGTGAACAAGATGGAGGCCAACTTGGACTGTCCATAACGGTCCCAAATACTCCCCTTTGTGATATTGATATCGTCAAAGTTGATACCAATTCTAGGAGCAAAGTTATGAGCAAAACTAGCAACATTGACAATCTTTACATCTTTTCCAGCAGCGGCAGTTTGTTCAAGTACCGGTAAGAGGATTCTGGTAAGTAAGGCGTGCCCCATGTAATTGGTAGCAAACTGCATTTCATAGCCATCAGGGCCCAATTCGAAAGGAGTAGCCATGATACCAGCATTGTTAATGAGATAATTGAGAGATGAATGCTCAGCGACAAACTTGTCTGCAACCTTCTTTACATCATCAAGCTTAGAGATATCCAATTGAATATATTCGATCTCGGCACCGGGAATTTCTTTCTTAATTTCATCAATGGCAGTCTGACATTTGACAGGACTTCTGCCGGCAAGATAAATTTTGCCCATATTTTTCCGGGCCAATTCAGTTATAGCGTGTTTGCCGATACCAGTGTTACCACCGGTAATGAAGACAGATTGACCAGAAAAGTCTGGCAACGAATCGACTGACCATTTGCTTTCAAAAAATCCAAAGACCATTGTTGAGATTAGAGAGATTAAAATTAGAGATATTAGTAATAGTAGGATGTAACAAGTAGAACCTGAAGAGATGATTTTTTATTGATGAGTATAGATATTTCTTTGATCTTATATAGGTTTTTCTTAATTATTGTAGCGCCACTAACCTCGGAGAAATGAGTTTCCTTTTCAGGCTAGCATTACCTGTTATGCTTATTCTAGTTAATCCATCATAGTGTTTTCGGAGTTGGGACAATTTAGCCCTCCGTGAACATGCTAAGCCCGAGCTTCCGGATATGTAAGATCATATCCGATGAATATCCAAATAGTCTATTCGGGAGATACGCGCATACAGCTGCACAAGCACTAGTTAAACATGCTTAATTAAATTCATCTCCGCCGATCTCTCTTAAACGGCTTTTATACATATCCGATAACGATAATCATTACTTATCTACATGTCCGCAGTATTTTAATCTCCACCACGATATTCAGGGGTACATGACCGTTGGCGAATACGTGACAACTAAACAATGGGGATGATTTTGTTAAAGAATTAGCGCTGGGTATCTTATGGTAGATGTTGGCGTACTTGTTTACTTTTTTCTCTTTCTTTTACTAACATCTCCGAAAGCGCCGCTCGACAGTCTGCCGCTTGCGGCACAACTGCCGCATCAGCCGCAGAGACTTCATGGGAATTGCCAGAGTTCTAGCCAGCCGCCTCTCATCAAACACGCAAGACACACGCGACCGAGAGTGAGTGGTAGTCGTAGAAGCATCGAATTCCCACGAATAGACAACAATTAGCCTAGTTAACTCACTCAACACTGGACTGACGTGATATATGGTTTTTTCAAGGCTACCGATAATTTAACGTGCGTTTGAGACAAGTTTATATTCTCCAGGGTATTTTCGAATTAGTTTTTTCTAACGATCTCTGTTTAGTATACTCACCGTTAGTTTGTCTCATTTCTAGATGTCTGGACAGGGGTTTAACCTGGGACAGTTCTTTAACCCAACTGACCAGAATAACTCCAATAACAGCTCCAGCAATGGCTTTGGTAATGGCTTTGGCGATCCGTCCAATGGAGGCACAATGTCTCCAGATCAATCTCTCATGTCTCCTAAACCAAACCAGATGAATAATGCTGTGAGCATGGATCCATCTATGTTTCTTAATTCTTCCTCTTCTCGTGAGTACTGTTTTTGTTTTCGCAGTTAGAGTTACTGTTTTATTTCCGACCTAACACGTTTGTTTCTAGCTATGTACGGAAATATGATTGACCCTTCAAGCCCTGGTAGTGACATTCTTCAACCGCAACAAGGAACAATCCAACCATCTGCTTTATATTCACCGAGCTTATTTAATAACATGAGTCCACAAATGAGGAGCACCTCTCCTGCTCTGTCGAGCACCGGAACGAATCAAAATCAAAATGCCGGTTCTAACAATAATAATATCGGCATGAACAGCCCTTACAATGGTATTCAAAGGAGATCTCGTGGTGAAGGAGCTGCAAGCGTTTCTCCACACCAGCGCCCTACTCCTTTACCTGCCCAGCTCCTTCAGGAAGCACATAGTGGGTCAAGTTCCCCAATGTTATCCCAACAGCAACCACCACAGTCACAGCAAACCCCGCAACCACAACAGCCACAGCAACAGCAGCCAAGTAGGATGCTAGGGCCGAACTCCGGAAACCAGCCTGACAACCCGCTTGGGTCCGACATCACCCAACAGTTTAACAGTGGAAATGATGGAAACTTTATGTACCAGCAGCAACAAATATTGCAACAACAACAGCAGAATCAGCCGAAACCGCAGCAGAATCGAATTTTTCAGAATCAAAATACCCCGCAGAATCAGACTCAAGGTCAAGGTCAGAGTCAGGGACATGGTCAACAAGGACAAGGTCCGGGCAGAGGTCAAGGCGGAAGTCAATCTCCAGGCCAAGGTCAAAATCAAGGTCAAGGTCAAGCTCCCGGTCAAGGTAATAATCTTTCTGGACCTAATGCGAACCACAGCTTTTTAAGCACCCTGACTAGAGCTCAACTGCAGCCAATTCGTAACCAGCTAGCTCTTTTAAATCCTCAACAACAGGAAATATTTATCCGACGATTGGGCAGTTTACCCCCTCAAAATCTGCTTCAGGCAATCCAACAGCTGACAATACAGCAGCAGAAAAATGCTACTCTTGCGACTGCTCAGAGTAGCCAGAACCAGCAGAACCAGAACCGAAATCAACCTCAAGTGCCCCAACGCCAGAATCAACCACCCAATCAAGGTAGTCAGCCGAATCAACAGTTTCAATTCGTTATGCAGCAGCAACAACAGAACCGTCAACAGGCTTCCCCTCAAGCAACTCCTGCGAATCAAAAATTCGGTCCTAATACCCCTGTTGCCACTGGTGCTCCTGTTGGCTCTAATGGCTCTGGTGGATTGTCTGGATTATCCCCGTCTACAGTTCCCCCTCCTCCAAACTCTGCCATCTCTAACACCCCCGCTTCTATCCCGAATCCCAACATATCCAAGGCTGATCAGTTTGTTAAATCTCTTTTTGAATTTATGCAAAGAAGAGGTACTCCTATTAATGGATTTCCTGCTATTGGAGATAGCCGAATCCACCCATTTGCGTTATATGCAACGGTTATGAAATTTGGTGGATCCGCAAAGATTACCAGAGCTCAGCAATGGCCAAATGTTGTGCAGGCACTTGGATATATGCCTACAATGACAGAAGAAGTTGCTAGAGTGTATAATGCAACTTTGAGACCGTTTGAAGAATTTCTATTAAATTCTCAATTACGAAACAGAGTTGTTAGAGCCGGTAATACTACTAGTGTTGGTATGTCACCACAACCACAATCGGGTTCAGTAGGTGCCCAGGCATCACCAGGACTATCGCCACAGGTTCCTGCACAAACACCACGAGTACCAACACCTCAGCAAAACCAGAAAGCGTCTATTCAAGTATCGACCCCACAGTCTCAAACAAAACCTAGACAAGTTTCAACACATGATAAGCAACAGAATGTTTCTCCGATTCCCATTCATATTCCTCAGCCACAGAGTCAAACACCTGCGACTAGTTCGCCCCAATTGCAATCAAAGTCGAATCCACGACGAACGCCGAATTCCCGCAAATCTTCTTCTGCTTCATCTCCAGCGTTAGTAAATGTACCGACTCCGGTTGCTTCACAGGTACCAGTACAGGTTCCACAGCCTCCTCCAGTTATTAAGCCGATTCACGTGGTGCCCCGTGAGGACAGGAAGTATGCGCCTAAGAAGAGGTTAGTTGAAAAACATGGCGGGTACGATATTCGGATTTTGGCAGGCATCGGTCGAGAAATTGAAAACTACCGTGCTGATTTCCCCTTTACCCATGAACTTGGAACGTTTGATGTTCATGCTATTTCAATGTCGGTTAATTCTACTATTGCTGGTGAGGTGAGGCAAGCATTGGACAAACTGGTGGTTATTACTGCGGATCCAAGATGTTATTTCAGTCTGGTCGAATCACCAGGACTGTTAACTGGATTAGCTGAAAATGGATTAAAGATTTTAAAAGGGCTGTCTAAGGGGAATCAGATAGGTCAAGAAGTGCTGGGCATTGCCAAATCATATGATTTAAATGACAAGGCGATTTCAGAGGACACTGGAATGAATGCAATTGATATAGTGTTCGACAAATACAAAAGTGTCGTTGGTAAATCAGGAGTTGATTTGATCGTCGACGTTGATAGTTTAACCGGTGTTGAAATTGGACGACTTGAAGAAGATTATATGATACAAGAAGAACGAGACACGAACAAAGAAGAAAAAAGCCAAACTGTACATCAGGAAGAAGACAAAAATGCAGATTATGGTCCCATTTCTGTAAAACCGTTTGGATTCACTAATTATTTGAGTTTATTGCAGCAGAGCAAGTACGAAAGTGAGGAATTAGCGGTTGAGAACTACAGCAAACCTGAAATTAGTCGTTTCTGGTCAGACGCTGCGGTGGATCGACTTTTGAGTATTACAACAATTATTCGCAATCTGTCATTTGTTGATCAAAACAGATCATTGTTGATCAACGAACCAACTAGCAGGGAATTTTTGTTTTGCAGTCTATACCTCCTTGCTGAAGATGCTAAGTTTCTGCCAAATTCAAAACAGACGCTGGATCTAATGAAGGACTTGGTTACTATTTTTTCAAATTTAGCTCCTGTGTTAATACTAGAATCTGCAAAGGACGCCCTTGTTTTATTGCTGTTTGTTCTGGCCTTCACACCGACTCCTACTCCATTTCCTGTATCCAAAGATGGTATTGTCTTTGGAAAATACACACCTGTCGTTCACCGGTATCTTCCCTACGCAGTAGATATTCTTGCCAAGGTTCTTCCTAGAGATCCTCCAAATAGAGACCTGTTTGAATCAATCTTTTTGGGAACCTGTACTAATACCGAGTATCTGCAGTTACTTCAGCGGTATTTTGGTAGTAGACCTCCTGATCCATATGAATTGATGACTTGTGCCTTTGGCCTTGTGATTAGTACTGTGCCTCATGACGATCTTAGCATTATCCCTAGAGGATTAGAATTAGCTAGACCGTTACTTCATCAAAGTTTATTGGTAGCAGAGATGCTCGCAGAAATGATTAAACTCGAGAAACCAGTTCGTACATCAAACAGCGAAACTGATGATGACAATGATATTGAAATGGAAGGTGTTTCTGACGTTGATGACAACCCAGGTCAGGCGGAGCAACAATCTCTCAGCTCGTTTGTGAACGAACTAAAGAATCGGAAGATTGGTTACAACCTTGCTTATGAGTGGCTGAGCGCCAGTGATGGTTTTGGTCATGCTCTTCTTCGAGCTGCTTGTGCCCTGGGTGCCGTTGTAGGTGCGCCAATTGTTAATGGGCGTAACAGAGACGAGGAACGAAATCCATTTGCCAGAATTACTCAGCGAAGTATAACTGTGCTCCGTCTTCTCGGGAAGAAGGCTATGGAGTATGATTCTTCTCAAGAACGTGTTATTTCTACGCCTTCAGCCAATACGGAGAAAACATTTGTACATCTGCCATCCGGAGTTTTACCAACGATTGAAGCATTACTTGGTGCCATGCTCGCTGGTGAAATGGATAAATACGTTGTCGGACAGATTTGCCGATTCTGCGACGAGGGGAACGATCACTTAATTAAGGCTTCCGGCTCCTTAGAACGATCTTCATAATATATTAATGTAATTTTAGATAGATAAATAATACATAATACAGCTGTAGCGTGAAATATTATCTTTTTTTCTCATACTACAGTTTCATTAAAGAATCTAACCAGTTTTGCTGCGGCCTCATTACCAATAATTTCAGCTATTTCTTGTTCTCGCATGGAAAATAGCGTTTGGATATTGGGCACTTTGCGGGTTATAAGACTATAGTTGTTTGTGGTGATTCCAGGCATAGCTAGCAAGGTATCAATGGCAGCGGCATTATAATCAACCGAATCACTTCCACCCGTAACGCCGATAGCAGCGCATGTAGCTGGATCCGGCTCATCATTATTACTTTGACCCTTTTTCAATCTGGCGAATAATTCAGCACTCTCATTAGGGCTTGGAGACCACAAAATGGATAACTTTGGATGTTGTAAAACCAAAAGAGCAATTTGCGTTCGAAGAGAGTCATTTTCACTAAGAAATCTATCAACATCAGTTCTTCCAAATGACCGATTACGTTGGGGAGCACCACTACTAATAGAATTAAACGAGAATGAATCGAGATCATCAAATTCAATCAAGACGGCGGGATACTCGTAGTAGCGGCACATAGCTGTACATTGCTCGTGAAGGCGGCCGTTACGAATGCTCTGAATGAAATCGACAACTGATTTACGTTCAACACAGATCCTAGGGGATAGAATATAATCTCCTACAGTCAACGTCATGGGAACCACCTCCACATTATTGAGGTCCAGTACCGCTGGCAGTGGTGCTTTTAATTCACGATTATCAACAACCACCCTTGGCTTATCATTGTTAAAACCGAGGCGACCGCCACCAGCAATCCTACTGCTAACATTACGCAATAGTTCGTTATTACTAGTTAAGCGTGCCGCAGCGTCTTGCTCGGTTTCTAAATGAACAGGCATATTCGCCTTTTCACGAATCAGCCTGGTAAATGCGTCTTTTTCGCGACGAATTTCGGCTAAAAACCTTTGTTCTTCCACAGATTCCTTATAAAACATAAAATATGCCTTTATTTGCCTGCTAATCTGGGTGGCCCTGGCGACTTCAATTCGACGGAAAAACGAAGTATTCGGCTCGTACATAATGATGTATGATGGCATAAGCTCCGTTAACATTGCATCATCTCTGTATCGATTGTATTGTTCAACTATGACCAACTGACCATTATCAAGAATCTGCAATCCCGATATGTTATCGCTTAACTGAATGATCATATCTTCGTCCTCTTTATCAAGTTTGTCGTCAGAGATTAGTTGGACTATATCCTCGTCAAATTCGCCAGAGTTGCCCGTTAGGTCGACGTTAACTTCATCGATATTTTCTTCAATTTCTGGAACCGATAATCTTGTCCTACCTGGCGCTGATGCTACAATAGACCCACCTCTCATTCGTCTACGTTTATTACGCGTGGAGGATGGTGCATTGTTAACGGTATTCGGATTGGTTTCAGTGTCGCCATTCGTAGACGTGGTCACACCGTTATCGCTACGAGAATCATTCTGGTTAACAACAGCCTGAAATTTCTGTTTTCGACGAATCATTTTTTGAAGCTCTATAAATTGCTGTAGCCGCTCTTTCATATAGACCTGACCAGGAGATATTTCTGCGCCCCCCCCTCCCTTTCTCTTCTTGTTTATCTTACTAATAGTATCAATATACGATTTTAATTGAGAAGCAACTCTTCTTTCGGTACACATAATCAGTACTGGGCCACCAGTATCATCCGGATTGGTAGTACTTTTCTCAATAGCAATTTCGTCCAAAAGATTAAGTAAATGATGCCATTTAGGTAATTCTTCGAGATATGCGTTGGATGAACCATCCATGGACACTTCTTTCCCATATACTCTTTCTTTTGCGACTTGAAACAGCATTGAGCCTGCATCTTCAAGTAGCCATTGTGAAACCTCCCTATTTGATTCAGTAACCGCTTTCGAAATCTCCATCAATCGTTGAAGAAATCCGACGCCATCCAGTGATAACATATCATCTAGCAATTGTTGAAGGACCGCTAAATCACCGACCAATTGACGAGCCTCGGATGATATCAGATGCCAGTACGAGCTAAGTTCGCTTCTCACTTGTCTAGCAAGTTTCATCCCAAGTGCATTATCAAGATTCCAGTCTTCAGAGTTAATGGCTTTAATTGATGAAGTTGTTCGTTTAATCTTACTAATGCAGGTTTCGATACTATCCATAATAGCAGTTTGAATACGTCTCATTGATTCGGATTTTTCAACCTGAATTTCAACAATTTCATTCCGCTTCTTTCCTTTATTGGATTGTAGTAATGAGTCAGTGACTTCAATATGGTATCTGGGCCATAATAGAACTCTCTTAATATTCAGTGTTTTCAGTTTAGTTGATAATGGTTGAAGACTACTACCTCTAGTACCAAAACCTTCTGGATTTTCAGTCAAGGCTTTTATAAACCCACGGGAGTTTCTCAATCTATACCGGCGAATAACCCATTCCAGATAGTGCTTATCAGTTCTCCTATCAGAATCAAAAACTACAATTCCAGTTACTTTTGTACAGTCAATGACCTCTGATAGGATGTCAGCAATCAGTGTTTGATATCTGACAGAAAAAACGCCGCCTTTTCTATATAACTCTTCACGTTGATTAATTGTGGTCGTTTCATTTTTAACAATTGTCAGACCTCGGTGGCATGCAGATGAAGAATCATCCACTAACTGAGATAGCTGCCATAATTCTTCAGATATCCTCTGATTTTCAACATCATTAGCTCCTATTAAAAGCACTAGGCTCGATTTTTCAATACTACTTTTTGCAGAATTGCTGCTATTGGTAGTTCCTGCCACATCCAAAGCATGAATTATGTTCGCCGCTATTAAATGTAGACCCAGTCCCCTGCCCAGAACTAACAGAGCATCATCAGCTAGCATATCACGAATAATTGTCTTCTGAAACGTTAATGGAGTAGATAACACTACGGATTTGAACAATTGTTCGCGATCCCGTGAGTAAATATCATCTCTCAATGTCAAAGATTCGTCCTGCTCATGAATTGTTATCACATGTTTGTCAGTAGTTCTGGTAGTAGATGTAAATCGAGTGTCATCTACATCTTCAGCTTCACTATTTAGATTTGCGCCATCATAAGTATACCCTTCAACAGTGGTCCCATTTGTTTCATTCTGAACTGCTTCTATTAAGCTTCCACTTTCATAGACATCCTCTTCTTGCCTAACAAATAAATCTTCGGCTTCATCGAAATCTGACATTCCAAATAAAGTTGCTACAGCTTGTTAATTAATTAACTCGCGAGGATGAAAGCAAGGCAAACAATCACGTGATGTTTTAAGTTAGTACAACCAAGAGAGGAGGAAATGAGTGAAGTAGTGGAAGCAGAAGCAGAACAATAAGTAAACATCTAACATCTACAAAGACTACAGACCTTTATACTCAACGCTGAGATCAAGATTATTAACTGTGAGAATTATACTACTAGGGAGCAGATGATTTTTATCTTATCCGAGATATGTTTCCGCATATGACAATAAGAGTATACAAGCGGCAGCCAAGTTTCTTGACATCACACCGCTTGGCAGCCTCTCACCAGCGAGTGGTATAGGTCTTCTCTGTATTGTCAAAGAGCTGGTTTCCAGAAACTGGGAATGCGACCCTATCTGCAGATGACATGAAACTTCTGCCCTTATCATATCTTGCCTCGTGCAGCGTCTATGCAGGGATCGATCAAACTGAAGTACATTTGATCATATATCGTATAAAATGTAATTCAAGATATAATAGAACCAAGGAAATGTGCTAGCCAGTCTCGATTAATTTAAAGCCGCTGAGCGCTCAATAAAAAAGTTATTCCGATGAGACTGCTTCGTATTCCCCAGTAGCCGTGCTTACGTTGCTCGTTATAAAAACTCATTCACTGAGGACAAAAGAGAGAGACCAACATTTCGTGAGATCTCATCAAAATCAAAGAACATTTAGAACGATCTGCTTCTTCAAAGACCTGTTATCAGTGCAGAACTATATATAAGTCCGTGGTGGCTTGCAGAAGTGGAATTTTTTATAGATTTGTATGATAGGGGTATTGAGGTGTATTTTTATGAATCTGAAGCTGGCCGCATTGACGCAGGTTTAGTATTAGTCTCTCACGCATTGGAAGAGGGAGCACGTACCCCTGAATGGTCATGGACTCAAAAGTCCCGGAAAATAATGCCTTGGCGGACACAGTGACGAGTATTTGGAATAGTATCATAAGTGTGGGCCCACCAATGCCAACGGAAGAGAGTCGTATAGATGATGACAATACTGGTACTAGCAGTACTCCCAGTGCTACTGCTGAGACTGCTGAGGCACAAACTGGCACTACTACTGTCACCGCTACTGGAACCATATCAGTAGATAAGACTGGTTCGCTGGATTCTTTGCTTTCACTACCGGTTAGTAAGGAAAACGATAAGAAAGCAAGTAGAGCCTCAGGAGAAAGACCGCGTAGCGGAATATTCTCTGCGTTCTCGTACCCGCCTACCAAGGATGATTCGACTTCTACCTCTGCTAGTCGACCTTCGAATGCTGCTCCCAGTTCAAGTTCCTGGATGAGTCAAAGCTTCAGTGATAAATTTATGGAAAAGATCATTGAGTCTGCCCTGCCGACTGTATCCGTTAACTCAAACGTCGCTAGTAAACGACTTATCTATCAAAAGTCACGACCGCCATTATCTGTTCCATTAACTGCAAAACATTACCGGAATTTTCAGACGCGGTGTGGCGTCTTCTTTGAAACTTATTATGATATAGAAGCAATCATTCTATGGGAGCAACCGTCTGCCACTCTGTCTGTTCTTTCTATTTATTCGTTTGCTTGCCTTAATCCACGGTTAATGTTGGTTTTTCCTTTGCTCTATGTTGCTCTATGTATAATGGTACCTGCTTATTTAACAATTCACCCAGCGCCTAATGCTTCATCCTCATCGGCTTCTCCATCAGACCGGTATGCTTCACCAGCTGAGGGGCCACCATTATGCCTACCAGTAATTCCAAAGCCCGTTCCGGAATTTTCTAGAGAGTTTTATATGAATGTCGTTGATACTCAAAACTCGATGGGTGATTTTATTGATACTTTTGATAAAACTGTCGATTGGCTAGCTTCATTTGCTTTTTTCGTAGATGAAGCATGGTCTAGTTTGATTTATCTATCAATATTAGCAACTTCGTTAATTGTATACATAAGCATGCCGTATTGGATGCCTTATATACCTTGGAAGTTAGTGTTTATGTTGGGCGGTTGGGTGGCCTTGGGATTGAGCTACTTTAACGCCAGGTACCCACACCAAACTAGGTATGAAACCGGGACTGAGACTAAAGAACAAGTTATCGCTGTCATGAGACAGAATAAAGAAAAAATCATGTCTGCAATTGGCCCCCATATTAATGAGTGCCCAAAAGTTAAACAAAAGTTAGACAGCTTAATTGACATATTCGCCCCTGAAAATCTTCACCGTATGGCTGAATCCCAGTTTGAAAACTTCTCACCTCATGAACAACGAGAAGTTCAAGCATTTGAAATACAGCAATTTGACAAAATTCATAAATGCTGGTCACCGTCAATTTATTATGGTAACCCTTATGCTCATATTAATTTAGCCTCCGAAACCTCGCCTGCTTTATGCCCTTCTATGTTATCTGAAATTTGTGCTCCTGAAGATTGGGCTTTTATTTCTGATCAATGGAATCTTGATTTTACTCCTCAGGATTGGGTGAAGCTTCACTGTCTTGAGCCTCACACATATATTGATCATGATGAAAAATGGGTCTATGATTCATACAATGGAATTAAAAGTAGTACTTGGAGAAGAAGGCGATGGGTCAGAGTGTGTAGTAGAAGGACCAACATCAAGGTGTCAATGGAATAAGCTCTATTAAAAAAGGTCTCAGTTATTAAATAATAGTATATTACGGTATAAGAAATTACAAGAATTTTTCTTCATGTTCCCCCTCTTATTTTACACACAAAAATGTCTTGACTAGTTAACCCATTGTCTAGCATTGCGGAATAATCTTAACCAAGGCCCATCTTCAAAATTAAAATCTTTGGGGTACCATGAATTGGCTTCTTTAATAACAACACGCTCGGGATGTGGCATCATAGCCAAGATACGGCCATTGGGAGTGCGAATACCAGTGATGCCATCGGGGGATCCATTAGGGTTAAACGGATACTTCTCAGTAACCTTTCCATAATTGTCAACATATCGAACAACAGCAAGATTATCATGAGAAAATTTTTTATAATCGTCATCACTAGCAAATAAAGCACGTCCTTCACCATGAGCAACAGCAACGGGAAACCTAGAACCACGCATCGAATTAAAGAAAATGCTAGGTTCTATACCAGGCGCACTATCGTCAACAATTTCAACAACAACGGTACGAGCCTCGTACTGTTCAGATAAATTGCGCTCAAAAGAGGGCCAGTTGTCAGCTCCGGGTAGAATGCTTTTGATTCTTGATAAGAACTGACAACCGTTACAAACACCGATTGCGAAGGTATCTTTCCTATCATTAAAGAAGTGAGAAAATTCTTTCTTGAGATCTTCGTGGAAAAGTACAGACTTAGCCCAGCCAGCACCAGCACCGAGAACATCGCCATAGGAGAAACCACCACAGGCAGCGAAACCAACAAAATCACTCAGACTCGTAGTCTTAGACATTAAATCAGACATATGAACATCGACGGGAGTAAAGCCAGCCTGCTGCATTGCATAAGCCATTTCGACATGACCGTTAACACCCTGTTCACGTAAAATCGCTACTTTGGGCCTATGAGTGAGAAGGTTACTAGGAAGAGGAGAGTTTTCAAATGAGAGCTTGAATGACAAGCCAGGATCAGCATTATCAACAATGTTACTAAACTCTTGATCAGCAGCTTTTGGATTATCTCTCAATCTTTGCATTTTGTAAGAAGTCAATGACCAAGTTTGTTGAAGGGAAGCACGACTATCTTGCAAGACCTTTTGACCGTTATAAGAGACGGTGATTGATTGGTCTCTAGCAGACTTGACAGTACCTATAACAGAGATAACTGATTCAGGAACGCCGGAATTAAGAAGAACACTTATAAACGTCTCAGTATCAGTAACCTGGAACACAGCCCCTAATTCTTCATTGAATAGAGAGCCAATTAAATTATTAGATGCATCTTCGATATCCATATCGATACCAATACGACCAGCAAAAGCCATTTCCAAGGCAGTAACAATTAAACCACCATCAGATCTATCATGATAGGCCAAAACTAGATCATCTTGTTTATGAAGAGCTTCTAGAGCCTGAAGGAAGGCTTTTAACAATTTACTGTCCACATCAGGAGCTTCATTACCAATTTGTCCATAAACCTGAGCAATTGCGGATCCGCCCAATCTATTCTTACCAGCGCCAAGATCAACCAGAACCAATTTAGAGCCTTCTTGACGTTCCAATTGAGGTGTCCATGTTCGACGAACATCCTCGACTGGGCCAAAGGCAGTAATAACGACCGATAACGGAGAAGTAACTTCCTTTTTGTCCCATTTCATTTTCATAGACATGGAGTCCTTGCCAACAGGAATTGCAATGCCTAATTCAGGACAAAGATCTAAACCAATAGCTTGAACGGCCTCGTATAAAGCAGCACCTTCACCCTCATGAGCGGGCGCTGACATCCAATTAGCAGAAAGCCTTATTCGCTCTAATTTTGTATCAGATGCAAAAATGTTAAGAAGAGATTCAGCCACAGAGAGTTTAGCAGATGCAGCAGCGTTAATGAGAGCAACGGTTGGACGTTCACCAATGCCAAAAGCTTCACCGGTATGAATACCCTGTCCATGAGAGGTGATGGTTACAGCGACATCAGCAACAGGTACTTGCCATGGACCAATCATTTGATCTCGAGCAATCAGACCAGTAACTGATCTGTCACCAATGGTAATTAAAAATGATTTAGAACCAACAGCCGGTAAAGTAAGAACTCGTTCAACTGCTTCTTTTGCTAAAATATTAGACGTATCAAAAACTTCCAACTTCAATGGTTTAGTAGTAGCAACTCTACTAAGCTTAGGGGGTTTACCGAATAAAACAGACATTTCCATGTCAATAGGAGTTGAGTTCAAAAGTCTATCATGAAGGATCAAACGCTGTTCACTGGTCGCATAACCAACAACAGCATAAATAGCCCGCTCACGTTGACAAATAGCTTTGAAAGTATCCAAATCAGAAGGAGAAACACCTAATACATAACGTTCCTGAGCTTCACAACACCAAATCTCCATGGGCGACATACCAGGCTCAACATTAGGAACGTCACGGAGTTCGAATCTGGCACCAAGATCATTATCATGAACTAATTCCGTCAACGCATTTGATAAACCACCAGCACCAACATCATGGATTGATTGAATAGGATTACCGCCATCGAGAGCAATGCAAGCATCAATCACCATTTGAGCACGTCTCTGCATTTCAGGATTCCCTCTTTGAACAGAGGCAAAATCAAGATCAACATTACCTTCGCCAGATGAAACGGATGAAGCAGCGCCACCACCTAATCCAATAAGCATGGACGGACCACCAAGCACAATCAAGGCAGCTCCGGGAGTAATTTTACGGTTTTTCAGAGCAAATTGTGGGCGGACTGAACCCATTCCACCAGCAAGCATGATTGGCTTATGAAATCCACGGATCTCTTGCTTGCCTAATGAATTGGTGACCGAGGTGGTCAAAGTACGGAAATAACCACCAATTGCAGGTCGTCCAAATTCATTATTAAAAGCAGCTGATCCAATAGGAGCTTCTAGCATAATATCTAAAGCACTGGAAATATGTGCCGGCTTACCAACATCCAGTTCCCAAGGCTGTTTAAATTCAGGAATCAACAAATCGGAAACTGAATATCCAGATAACCCAGCTTTCGACTTAGACCCTCTACCAACTGCACCTTCATCTCTGATCTCACCACCTGAGCCAGTAGCAGCACCAGGAAATGGGGACACAGCAGTGGGATGATTATGAGTCTCGACTTTTGCCAAGAAATGGACCGTTTCCTTAATCTGGCCGTAGACTTGAGTTTTCGGGTCTGGAGCAAAAAAAGTAGCATCATGACCTTCTAAAACAGCTGCATTATCCGAATAAGCGGAAATGGTATATTTTGGATTTTTTTCATGAGTGTTTCGAATCATTTTGAATAACGAATATGGTTTTGATTCACCGTCGATTTTCCAATCAGCATTGAAAATCTTATGACGACAATGCTCCGAGTTGACCTGGGCAAACATGAACAATTCAACGTCGGTAGGATCTCTATTAGCAAAAGAGGAGGTAAGATATTCGATTTCTGGCTGGTCAAGAGCTAGTCCTAGTGATTTGTTTGCAGCAGGAATGCTGTTCCTAGCTACCGATACTAATGGTTTTGGTTCATGAGTAGCAAACAGATCATCCTTCTCAGGGGACCTTTCAAGAATTGACTGAGTCATCCTGTCATAGATGAAATCGAGGAAAACCCCTGATTTTAAATGCTCATCTAAGGGGAACCCTTTGCGAACCTGGATAATTAAAGCCAAGCCTCTTTCAACTCTATCAATATCCTTATCCAGCCCGCAGTTGTGTAAAATATTAGTGGCTTTTGAACTCCAAGGAGAAATAGTGCCTTTTCTAGGAACAACTCTTAACAAATAGGCATTATCAGGCAGTGGATTACTACTGCTCTCCGGTTTACCTTCAGTTCCTTCAGCAATAGCATCAAGCAGCGTCTTAGTCAACGGGTCAGATCCGTCTGCTTTGGTATCATAATCTAATAAAGCATTCAAAACGGTCAGTTTATCGCTGTTCTCCTTTAAATCAGATCCTTCTTTAACCGAAACATAATGGACATATATGGTTCTTAGTCCAATCACGGCTGAAGAATTCACAGAGGTGTTGATGTTGCTAATAAACCCATTCACCCGGAAAGGCGAATAAGCAACTGGCCCTGGTAACGTAAATAGCATTCTACTTGATTTTTTTTTCTAATTTCTCTAATTTTTTGTTAGTTCTTTTCTCTCTTCTCGTGTCTCCTGACTGGTCGTCCAACTCTGCTCAGCTTCAAAGTCCACGCACTGTATACTTACATTTCTCTCGTGCTCCTGATATCTTCACGAAGAAGACGTCGCCACAAAAATTTCGCTCAATTGCCGCTGGTACTGCAAAACAATCGACAACTTCGATGGAAGAACGATGAAATAGCCGGGAAAAAAAAACGAAAGAAAGATCTTCCTTCAAATCAATCTATCTGCATTTAGGTTATGGCTCACTCGTCCGAGCGTGTGATTCCAGTATATAATTTTTTCTCGCGGCAAGGGCAATTAGTCACGTGATAGAGAGACATGCTGCTATCTTTTAGGAATATTTTTTGTTTCCCGCTACAAGAAGGAACCTGTATATATATGTGAACAAAATATTTGTAACTACTCCTAGTACAGTCCATACTACGATATTTTGGCTATTCTGATTCCTCATGGTTCAGGCATCATTGAAAAAGAATACCTCGCTGGGTCCTACAAAGTCTGGAAAGGTCTCCAAGCACAGTAAGAATCCTAAAAAAGCTGCTCCAAAACAGATTGCCCCTAAAAAGAGGAACGCCGTAGAGGATAAAAAAATTGCTAAGAAGCATTCTGCTGCGTTGACTACCGCCACAGAGAAGCTGCTGGCTTCTAGAGTCGGCCATTTAGAACTGCTAAAAGGAACAAGAAGAGAGCTGGAAAAGAAAGAAAAGGAGAAGAAAAAGAAGGAGCAGATGAAGAAATGAGGGATGATACTCATAATAGTAGCACAAGTACTGTTGGTAGAAGAGAGCTGAACACCAAAAAATTAGGGGCTTTTTACCGTATTCCTAACGGTGCTCCTAGTGGTTTCAGTGCTGATATTGTGGCCGCCAATGTCAAACCAGTAGTAATTCGGATACCTTTGTTAGCGTTTGAAGAGCGTATCAAGCTAACAAAACGGCCAAGACATTATGATAGCGACAGCGAGTAGCATAATTGTATATTTAATTTGGGTTGTTCTCTTATTTATTTATTAATACAGATATTCCATATGATATAACCTTACCAGGGGGCTGCCTCCGGCGGCTGGGCTCCTCTTAGCGGAAGGTAGGTATTGTACGTTTCTCGCATCGTGAAGAAGCTGATATCGATAAGGGCAAGGGTATTTTGAAAATAGCATCCGAACAGCTGATTGTGTACAATGAAGATAGCGAATGACAACAACAGGAACGAATAGAGGAGTTTAGTATAAACTGAAACCAATCCTTGAACAGCAGAAAAGGAAAAATGTCGAATCAGTCTGGTATTAAAGGTGAGCTCATAGCCGGTGGTGGTTATTGAGTTGTACTGACAATGAATATAGCATCTAATGAATTGCATAGCGCCTTTCGGGATTTTGTGTCCAGTGAAAAGGCCCGTGCATTGGTTTTGGAGATTGTGAAAGGTGAGATAGCTCTACGTGACCAAGTCATGGGAACCAAGTCAGTTATGTAGCGAGTCTAACTCGAGCAGAATCCTGTGAACCAGGACAGGTGATTTCAAAGGAGAATGAAAACTTTGAAGATGATTTAGAGAAAATCAGAGGATATCTGGATAATAAAAGTGCTCGGTATATTGTTGTTAAAAAGGATGAGGATGTGGATTCGAAGTTCATTTTTATTTCGTTTGTCCCTGATTCTGCGCCTGTTCGCAGTAAAATGTTATATGCTTCAAGTAGCAATACAGTTCATCGGGAATTGGGAGGTACACAAAGGTTCAGCACGAACTTGTTTTGGACTGATATATCAGAAGTGGGCGTTTCAGGGTGGAAAGCACACGTCAAACATGAGGCAGCATCAGCGCCAATGACTGAAGAGGAGCGGTCATTGCAAGAAGTATTGCATAAAGAAGTTGATCAAATGCTAGGTACGGGAGAACGCAAGAACGAAATTCATCGGATACAGCTAAGCGGTAGTTCCAGAAGCGGTACCGGATTGTCACTGGCTGTAGATGAAGCAGTTCATGAAGCGCTGAAACAGTTACGAGACAGTTCGGATGCTAGTGCAGTTGGGTTACATATCGATCTTGAAAAGGAGGCGGTTATTATTGGCAAACCGGTTTCGAATATAGAAGCGGATGATTTAGGGCGGAACTTTATTGACGACACTAAACCTCAGTACACCATTTTCAAGCATATCAATTCTTCGCCAGATGGAGAGACTGAAAAGACGGTGTTCATTTACACCTGTCCGAGTGGGTCAAAAATCAAGGAACGGATGATTTATGCATCCAACCGTGAATCTGTAATTTCAACAGCCCGCAGTCACATCGATATCGTTAAAGTGGTAAGTGTATACGGTTGGCCAAGGAGAGCCCAGAAAATACTAACGAGTGTTATCCAGGTTGAAGCAACTGATGGCTCGGATATCTCTGGTTCTCATTTGTACAACGAATTGTATCCAGAACAATCATCGCAGTCAAGTAGCGCTGCTTCAACTCCTCGTACTGGAGGATTTTCCCGGCCAAAACGTCCTGGCAGACGATGAGGTCAAATATGCAAAAGTGTATATCTATGTATTGAATCTTACGGACCCTGAACTCGAGCCCAGCTTAGCCAATGTTTCTATGCGTATATATTATTACGGCCACAGACCCCTGCCTATTGTTAGTCGTCGGGCTAGTTAATATGTTTTAAGAACATTCTGTCAGACCCTGTAAGAAAGCCGAGGAAATGCCGAGCAGGCCCAGGTCCCGTGCCCACAGCATGTCCATTGCCAACGTTACCCGTGACCGGTTGGCAAACAATGCGATCTAGGCTGAGCCCTAGAGAAATCCCGTGTTCGGAGCCGGTTACGCTCCACACGCTATGCCCACGATAATCTATCGGATATGGTTGGCCCTCGGCACGTCTCCCATTTCCCCGGATCATTTTCTCATGCGCGATGAGCCGAACCCTTTCCCCATAGTCCCGATGATGAGAATATCGCATGCGGCAAATAAACTTTAGCACATGCGATTATGCGTAGTTAATTTTGTTTGGCAGCCTCATTTTAAAAATGACTTGTGTATTACGCGGGGTGATCAGTTTACGAGGGCGAGGGTAGCATTACCGGACCCGACCCATATCAATAAGGTAGCGGTAAATAAATATATAAATACCCATCAAGATCCCAAATATATTATAGTTCTATGAACGAAATATAGTTACAAAAAAAAGATGGTGCAAAAGAAAAAAGGACAGCCTGTTGTTGATTTAATAGCCGGTGGAGTAGCTGGTTGTATGGAAGCGTTAACATGCCATCCATTGGGTGAGTAATGAAAGCCAACTTGTTAAGACCTATCTGGCCAGAGCCAAACTAACAACCATACCAGACACAATCAAGGTGCGCATGCAACTGAAAAGAAGAGAAATTGGACCAGATGGAAAGCTGATGAAGCCAGCCGGATTCATTCGAACCGGGCTTCGCATCGTGAAAAAAGAGACTCCGCTAGGACTCTACAAAGGACTGGGAGCCGTCATTGCTGGGATCACGCCTAAAATGGCCATTCGGTTTTCCACATATGAATACTTGAAAGAATATTTGACTCCCAGCGACCGACCGATTTCGACATTAAACACGTTTGCAGCCGGTGTAGGCGCCGGTTTGACAGAAGCAGTTCTAGTGGTAAATCCTACCGAGGTGGTTAAAATCAGATTACAAGCACAAGCACACTCGTTGGTGGACCCAGTCACAGGACCAAAATACAGAAATGCTGCACACTGTATTTATACGGTGATTAGAGAAGAAGGTATTGGTGCAATGTACAGAGGAGTAGTGTTGACGGCAGCGCGACAAGCTAGTAATCAAGGTGTCAATTTCACAGTTTATTCGGGCCTCAAAGCCAAACTCCAAGAATTACAGCCCGAATATCAGATGCTCCCATCTTGGCAGACATCTATCATTGGGTTGATTTCTGGTGCCTTAGGACCACTGTCCAATGCACCTCTCGACACAATCAAAACCCGTATGCAGAGAGAGGGAGGGGCTTCAACAGAGACTGGGTTGGCACGATTCACCCGTATTGCTACCCAGCTGGTTAAACAAGAAGGAACTGCCGCTCTTTACAGAGGTATCACCCCCCGAATTATGCGTGTTGCGCCCGGCCAGGCTGTCACGTTTACAATTTACGAATTGGCCCGTGGTCAACTAAACAAAATCCCCATTTTCAGCCAAACCCCTGCTTAGATGTATGTAACAAAATGGATGTCTGCATTTGAAAATACAAAATACTGCTTGCATTTCAACCCCGTTCTTTGATTTATGTGATCCTAGCCCTCCGCGAAGCGGAGCTACGGGTCTGGGCAGAGCCCAGCCGCCGGAGGCAAAAAACCAAGATGAGTGAGTGTATCTTGTATATATGATGAACTACCAACCGCCGTTGTGACCGCCATGATGTCCTCCATTGTGGCCCCCGCCATGACCGCCATAGTTCGAGCCATATCCTTCTCCTCCGTATCCTTGTGGACGAGGGGGCCCGCCATAATTGTCTCCTCCCGGTCCACCTCCGTATTGGCTCGACCCTCCTCCATATTGACCATTTCCTCCATGGTGGTTATTATAGCCTCCTCCATATTGTTGGTTGTTGTATCCTCCTTGTTGGGAGTTATTATAGCCTCCCTGTTGTCCAGCGTTGTTATGACTTCCAGTAAGTCCACTGAACAACTTACTAGCCAGACCCGACGTGGAGCTCTGTGATGAACTGTGTTGATTGGGTTTGTTGTGACCACCTAGTAGTGAACTGGCAGCAGCTCCTAACAAGGTAGATGCAATTCCACTACTGCCATGGCTACTGCTGCCGCCATAGCCACCATGTGAATTACTGTTACCTTGATTCATCATACTTGAGGCAGCAGCGTTTATCAAAGTATGTCCAAGTCCTCTCTCGCCGACCTCGCCAGTAGCTGCTTCTCCTGATGATGATTCGTGGTGTTGTTGAGTTTGAGAATCACCATTACTAGCAGCCTGGTTATAATATTCGCTGGCAGACATGACTAAATATAGAAAATGTTATTGAAAAATGTGTTGAAAACATTATATAAATTGGCTTCTCAATCTCCTTTTATATAAAAATCGAATTCTAATCTAAATATGTACCTCGTTAGTCCGCTGATATAAGCGCAGGTCCAATATGTGTGCTGATGCTTGAAATGCCAAGACAATCTCACCCGCCTTGAGCATTCTGATGTAATGGTCGCAAGGGGCTGTACTTCAGAAGTGGGACTGTGTTTAAAAACCAGAACTTTTTTCTATGAAATCGGTTAGAGTAATAAAACTCCCAAAATTGGATCGTTCGCTCTGAACAACACTGCAAGAAAAAAGGTGGGCGGGCGCGCATTCATCTCAGCCAGTGCTATCAAATGAAGCCGCACTGGTCAGCCATATTATCCACTTGATCCTTCTCCCATCGTGTCTAATTCTCTATTCACATAGTCTTCCACCAGTCCCTGCCATTTAGGAACTGCTAACGAATTAGAGTCTATCTTGTCGTGTTTTTTATCCTCCCCATGTATTATATCCTTTAATAGATGCTCATACAATGCTCTACTAACACGTTTGTTGATTTGCGTATATTGATCTTTATTGATTCTGCCTGAACGATAAACTGGTCGAAGTACGTCTCGGACTATGCTTTGAACTTCTAGCTTTTTATTTAGCGAAAGCTCCGCATCAGTTGAAAGTGCTGGCGTGGGACTAGAAGTCGACGACATGGGCAGACTAGTAATGGCTGATGCTAGAGTCATTCTGGATGGAGAATCGGATTCATTGTCACTGGCTGATGATGATGCTGGTGACATAGTTGATATTGGACTTGGTGAATACATTGACAAAGCTGGTGGAAAAGCCGGAGTGGTGGTCGATGTTGAAGTAGGCGACGTTAATGGAATTGGCCTAGAATTAGAGATAGACGAAGATTCTGTCGGGGTGAGGATTTTAGGAGATGAGCTTCGAATGTTTGATAACAGTGATTGGACAAGTGTTTGCTGTGGATCGGATGATGGTGTAATATGTGAAAGAGCCGGCGATAAATTTGACATATTCTCTACGGCAGGAAGAGAGCTATTATTTGATGATGAGGATGCAGTAATAGTTGAGCTGGTCGGTGGATTAGCCCTTGGAGGATTTGCTCTTCGACTTGGTCTTTTCAGTTTCTTTGGGACAGCCTCAGAAGCTGGAGTATTTGAGGAAGGGCTATTACTCAATAGTGCCATGTCACTAGTATTGTCGTTTCCAATTTGTTCATCTTCTAACGATCTTGCTTTTTCAAACATTTCCCAAGCGTCTCTTTCTTCGGCTGACATTTGAGGACGAGGAACTGGCCTTTCCAGTTCAGGAGCAGATGTCAGAGGTTGCAGTTGTGACGATGATGATGCGCTTCCCACTCCAAAGGAAGAAGCGCCCAAAATTCTGGATGCAGTAGAGCTTGTTCCTCGTGATTGTCGACTACTCCTGCCACTACTGGATATCTGAAGGGATCCTGATACAGCAGTAGATGGAATTCTTCTGGTTCCAGCCAAGCTTACACTTCTATTAGCATTGGTAGTTCCGGGAAGTCTCGTCCTTCCACGCCCTCTTCTGCCTGCTGTGGCTCTTCTTCTTGTAGTCAGTGACTGGTTCAAATAAGAGATCTGGGCATTAAGGCATGCCGGACAGTACCAATTCACAAACGGAAACTCTTCTAAATCGGCAGTATAAACATGGACCTCCTGCGAACAGTTTCTGCAAACAAGCTGTCTATGAGACGTTTCACCGTACAAACATAAGGCACAGTCCCAGTCTGGTGAATCTTCCTCCAAATACTGGCCCATTCCTAGCTCCATGTCATCATCTTCGACCAAAATTATTGAATCCGTAGTGCGACCTTGGCCGTTCCCCACAACCAAGAGGCCACCAACACCCCCATTTCCACCGGCTCTTCCCACATTTGTGATCACTGCAATGTTATTATTCGGCTGCTCCCAATGGTAATCATCCGGCAAAGGAGCCACGGCATCTTCAACAGGATATTCTCTGACTAATTCGCCGCTAGGTGAGCCTTTCCTCAGCCTGACGGAATTGAACTTGGCTCTGCAGGCAGGGCAGCCTTTGCGTTCGTTAGTTCTGTGACAGCAGCGTGTATCGCCTCCGATGGCTGGGAACGCCCAGACTCCTGGTTTTGCTTCGCAGAGGGACCCTGATCGATACTAGATACACCAACATCCTAGTCCTGCTCCGCGAAGCGGAGCCACGGGTCTAGGCAGAACTCAGCCGCCGGCAGAGTTCCCCATTGTACTTACTATTCGTCCTCTCAGCCCACGTCTTAATACATTCATCATGATACACATGGCCGCAACATGGCAATGTGGCCAGTATCGTCGGTGCGGTTGGCCCCGATAGTGCTTCTAAGCACACAGGGCATAGGATCAAAGGCGCTTCAACAGCAGCCTCTTCCACGTCTTCCATTCTAGAGATAATAGACAAGATGAATGTAGTACGAGCAAGCAGATAGCTAGCAGGCACTCGAGAAACCGTGCGCAGGGCGATATCTTGTCAGATGAGAAAGGTTGCAAGGTCGATGATATACACAGGTCAGTTTAAATAGGGCCCTTCTCCTGGTATTATTTAATGTATGGCCGTGTGGAGATCGGCAGAAGATCGTTCCTGTTTTGGTAGATGGGTAAAAACGCAATGTCTAAATGTTATTTAATAACTGAGAGAAATTGACATGTAAATAGGTAAATTAAGTGATGAGTTATGGGAGAGGCATGGGGCTACAACAAAAATTGATACCAGCAGGTTACCAGGTCGATAACAAGAACAAAGCCACAGTTTGTGACCTACCTGCCTTTGCAGCTAGTTATATTAGAGTTATATATTATTATATATAGGATTGTAGTCTGTTAGATAGGACGATTCTATGCGACGTTTCTGTCGCGGCTACGTGTTGTCATGCAGGGGAGCTGATTATGGTATTTAACCTGGGCCCTTTTTCTTACGTGTATGGGCTGATTAGCTGTCATACTATCAGCGACAGAACATACCTCTGACATACAGTATTTCTATGGTCTGGGCCGCCAGAGGCAGAGGCAATAGACTCATACGGTCAGAGTAATTATAAATATGACATTGCTGCATTATTACATCAATATACACAATTTTGAAAACAATTTTTGGGGAATGGTGTAGAGGTCGTGTGCATTAAAATCCTTTTGTAGTGCTTTTAAGCTTCGGCAATTTCTCTGAGACGACGGATGGTCGAACGCACAGTGGTAGCAGCTGGGGTAGCAAGAACATAAGCACCACCAGCAACAGTCTTCTTACAAGATTTGCACTCCCAAACACCAGTAGAATGACGCTTGACAGACTTCTTACCACAGAAAGAACAATCGTAACGGGCGTGAGCTTGAGTTTCGAGCTTACGACATTGACGACGGAGAGATGAACCGTAACGGACACCGTATTTACCAGTGATTCCTACCTTCTTAGTACGCTTGGTCCTGTAAAAAAACTGTTAGTATCAAAGTAGGGTAGAATATGTCTATGGTATGTAGGGATTTGAAAGGTTGTAGTCAGAATAGGGAGAAATACAAGTATCACAAATAAATACGTTCAAAGAGAGGGACTATTCGCCTACAACTGGGTAAAGTGTCTTTTGTTTAATGATAATGATACAAGTATGATTGTTTTACACGCTGTCGTCGATATTCGATATTCAATATTTCAGACTTTATTGCTATAATATCATCTTCTTGTAGTGCTGTCGTAGTAAATAATATATTGATACTATTGTAGGAAAAGTTGGAAGTTCGAATTCGATACTGCCCCCGTCGTCGACTTATGACGGTGGCTCTGCCCAGATCTGTAGCTCTAGCGGTCAACTTGTTCGTCTTAACATTTGTTCTCTCCCTCCTCCTCCTCTTCTAAATCCTACTACCTCTCATGTTATCCGTTTCATTCTTACATTTTGATATATTTCCGTTGTGTAATTGACTGTAATGTGAGGGAGAAAATGTATCAAAGTCGAGCGAGTATTTCACGTATATTTCCTCTACGGCTGGCTGAGTGGTCATGGGTTTGGGATTGTGTGCGGGTTTTGTTTGTGAGTCACTTACGTGAAATACTGGGAGACAATGTGACAGCATATTTCCTGTTTAGGAAGGATCACTCTGGGATACTATACAACAAGCGGCGTATGAGGCGTCAGTCGAAAGTGTGCGGCTCGATTAAAACTCAGGGGTAATTCATACATGCCACCGGCGACTGGGCTCCGCCCAGATCCGCTTTTCAGCGTCGCGGGGGGCTGGGGCCGTCTACAAATCAATGGGGTGTGAGCTATGGGTGTGTGTATCCATGTGGAGTCTGGTTATTGGAGGCGAGAGATCATATTTATTGATCCCTGCTTCCTGTACCCGCGCCTACCCCAAATAACTCAGCTTAAGATACTAACCACGTTACTGTGTCATCAAAAAATCGTAGATCAAATAGAGAGAGTGTATGTGAGTCGTGGCGAAGATACAGGAATCATCTCGCATCGAAGTTGGATCTCTCTGCGTCAAGCTAATGTTATAGATTATAACATTAACAAACCAAGCCCTGCACGGCTGAAAGATAGGGCCAGGGTAAGCAGTCGGATCCACCACATCTTCAGAAGAGCTCACATGGCGAAAATACGGCCTATTGCA
The DNA here is from genome assembly GCA_030565085.1 of Sugiyamaella pinicola. Lineage (NCBI taxonomy): Eukaryota > Fungi > Ascomycota > Dipodascomycetes > Dipodascales > Trichomonascaceae > Sugiyamaella > Sugiyamaella pinicola. Next base: position 74,639 of record JAJMAW010000011.1, on the reverse strand, counting down.
AATATATCTAGTAGTTCCAGAGGTATCAATATTTGATCACGTCTAATTGCTACCAGGATTGCTGCTCCCACTCGAGCTTCTCTAGATCAACGGACCTGGGCTCCCGCTGGAGACATAGCGGGTCGCAGTACAGCGCGCTAACTGGCGCAGCCGCTGTCGCGCCAATAACGCGCTTACCCAGCCTCGTATTAAACACACCCCTGCCGATGATGGCTGTGAACCACTACCACCACGTAGTGTGACAGACTGCCTAATAATACTATTAATACTCTGCTACTTCGACCTGAGCTGAACGGCCTAATGATACTGTTAACAAAGTGAAAATTTCTTACCTTTTCTGCATAACTACGACACAAAAAGCCGAACGAATTGTCTCCAGGATTAAGTGCTCTTGCCTCTAGCTGGAACAACCTGACATTCCACAGAAACCTGTTAAACTGGTTTTAGGAATTCATTTAGAGTGTACGGGTGTACACAGAGAGACGCCAGACCGTTAAACAAAAATATATAGCACGAACACTATATTCTATACAGAAATTGGCACAATCAAGTGGGTGATAAGAATCGAAACTATATAAACAGTTGTCCGTCGTATCGATGCCTCCTGATTATGGGAATGACAACAACCACAGAGGTGGGGACGGTAGCGGCAATATGCCACTGGGCAATTCAATTTCTCTAATAGATCACCCTTCTGTTCCTCTATCAGATCCGCAAAATCCTTTTGAAAGTGGGAATGCTTCATCTTCACAGGTTGAAGATCATGGAACTACCCTGGCTGGACATACGATCTCGGCCGCCCATGACGAAGATCTGGATCTATTCAACAGCGACAGCCAATATCATCATAATACTACCACTACTACAGCTGTTGCTGATCGCTCCTTAAACGACTGGGACTATTTAACTCCTGTTGATTCGTCTCCATATTATGATTCTCCTTATAATAACGCCAGTAATCCATATCTGGATGGTGCTGGTGTAGTAGCAACCGATGATAATGATGGTTTCCTTCATATGGATTCTCGACGCGGTGCCGGTGGTCGTATTGGTGGTCTTGCAACAGGCGGCATAGGCGGTAGCCAGACTACTGGCAAACATTACGGAGCCAAAGGTGGTATATCTGGCTTCTATTCCAGTGTCCGTTCCAAGTTGGGGCTTAACCCTACTTATACAGAGATGGATTTACCATTAACCGAACATGGTGCAGGTGCTACTAATGCTATGAATAACATATCCTCTTCACCGCCGCCAATAAGTCGCCGTAGCGATGGTCCAGATGCGGACAGTACCGATGCCCCCAATGATTATGATATTCGTAAACTCTACTACAAATTGACTGGGAGAAAACGGCCCGACCCGGCTTCGCTTGGCCCAAGAATTGTCACTTTGAACAACCATGCTGCCAACCAATTGGGCTATAAAGGTAACCATATCTCCACCACAAAATACAATGCATTCACATTTCTTCCCAAGTTCTTGTTTGAACAATTTTCAAAATATGCAAACTTATTCTTCCTCTGTACTGCCGCTATTCAGCAAGTACCTAATGTGACACCGACAAATAGATATACCACTATTGGCACGCTGGCAGTTGTTTTGATGGTGTCTGCTTTCAAAGAACTTGTGGAAGATGTCAAGCGATCCAATGCTGATAAGGAGCTAAATAATTCAAAAGTTGAAGTATTGAACAACATAACTGGAGAATTTGAGTCTCGTCGTTGGGTGAAACTTGCTGTTGGCGATATTGTCCGAATAAAATCCGAAGAACCTTTCCCTGCCGATATTCTCCTTCTTTCATCTTCGGAACCAGAAGGACTATGTTACATTGAAACTGCCAACTTGGACGGAGAAACAAATCTCAAAATCAAACAATCTCGAGGAGAAACGTCTTATCTTGTCTCTACTCATGAACTATCACGGCTACAAGGCCGAATTCTTTCCGAACAACCCAACAGTAGTCTTTATACATACGAAGCCACTCTCGAACTAACTGGACAAGATAAAATGGCGCTTGCTCCTGATCAACTCCTGCTTAGAGGTGCCACGCTTAGAAATACTCCCTGGATCCATGGCGTTGTGGTATTTACAGGCCACGAGACAAAACTCATGCGTAATGCAACTGCCGCTCCTATTAAACGTACTGCTGTTGAACACATGATTAACCTTCAAATCATCTTTCTATTCTCTATTCTTCTTGTTCTGGCTATTATATCCAGTTTAGGAAACGTCATCAAGATCAAGATTACTGCTTCAACCATGTGGTACCTTCATCTCGAGGGAACTAGTCTTGTTAAGCAGTTCTTTCAAGATCTTCTCACTTATTGGGTTCTTTTCTCCAACCTGGTACCTATTAGGTAAGTTGTTATTTCTACCCGTAGCCTGGGCATCCTCTCTTCTTTACCATGCCCTTAGTTGGTGAATCCCGAACTAACTAATTCTCTCAGTTTATTTGTCACAGTGGAAATTATCAAGTTCTATCAAGCTTACCTCATCAGCTCGGATTTAGACATGTATTATAAAGAAACTGATACTCCTGCTGTCTGCCGAACTTCAAGTCTGGTTGAAGAATTAGGTCAGATTGAATACATTTTCTCTGATAAGACCGGTACTCTGACTAGGAACATCATGGAATTTAAAAGTTGTTCAATTGCTGGTAGGTGCTATGCCAGTGAAATCCCGGAAGATAGAAAATTGACTGTCGTTGATGGAGCTGAAGTCGGATTTAGAAGTTTCGACGTAATGATGGCTGATATGGACGAACCTGAACTGGGCCAAGTCGTGCAAGAGTTCTTTACCCTATTAGCATCTTGTCATACTGTCATTCCAGAAGTCAAAGATAATGGTAAAATCAAGTACCAAGCCGCTTCTCCTGACGAAGGTGCTTTAGTTGAGGGTGCTGCCAGTGTGGGGTTCAAATTTATCATTCGTAGGCCAAAGTCAATTACTGTAGATATCCGTGGTCAGAATTATGAATACGAATTGTTGAACATTTGTGAATTCAATTCTACTAGAAAAAGAATGTCTGCTATTTTCAGGTGTCCTGATGGAAAGATTAGGTTATACTGTAAGGGTGCCGATACGGTTATTTTAGAGCGACTGGCACCTGAAAATCCCTTCGTTACTGATACTATGGCTCATTTAGAAGAGTTCGCTGGTGAAGGTTTACGTACATTGTGCTTAGCCATGAGAGTGGTCCCCGATACTGAATATCAAGAGTGGGCTGGAATATTTGAGGAAGCTTCTACTACTTTAGATAATCGTTCACAGAAACTTGATGATGCTGCTGATATGATTGAACATGATTTATTCTTGCTTGGGGCCACTGCTATCGAAGATAAATTACAGGACGGTGTGCCAGAAACAATTCATACTTTACAAGATGCTGGGATTAAGATTTGGGTCTTGACTGGTGACAGACAAGAAACTGCCATTAATATTGGTATGAGTTGTAAACTGTTGAGCGAAGATATGAATTTATTAATTATCAACGAGGATAATTATGAATCAGTACGAGATAACATTGCAAAAAAAGTTGATGCTATTCGTGGCAATCAAGTTAGTAGTGCTGAATATGATACGTTGGCACTGGTTATCGATGGCAAATCTTTAGGCTTCGCGCTCGAAAAGTCGCTTGAAAAAGACTTTCTAGATCTCGCTGTTATTTGTAAAGCAGTCATTTGTTGTCGTGTGTCACCATTACAAAAGGCTTTAGTAGTCAAACTTGTCAAGAGACACATGAAATCGTTGCTTTTAGCTATTGGAGATGGTGCTAATGATGTCAGTATGATTCAGGCCGCTCATGTTGGGGTTGGTATCAGTGGTATGGAAGGTATGCAAGCAGCAAGAAGTGCTGACGTTTCAATTGGTCAATTCCGATATTTGCGTAAATTATTATTGGTTCATGGAGCCTGGAGTTACCATAGATTAAGTCGTGCGATTCTTTATTCATTTTACAAAAATATTGCTCTATATATGACCCAGTTCTGGTATGTGTTTGCCAATGGTTTCTCTGGTCAATCTATTTACGAATCATGGACAATCACATTTTACAATGTTCTTTGCACAGTGTTGCCTCCATTTATTCTCGGTATTTTCGATCAGTTCATATCAGCCCGATTGTTAGACAGATACCCACAATTGTATCAATTAGGTCAAAGAAGTGCGTTTCTCAATGTACGTCATTTCTGGGAATGGGTTCTCAATGGTTTCTATCATTCTATCATCCTTTACATTGGCTCGGTTTATGCATACAGATACGGGCAGGTCCTGTCCAATGGACTAATTGCTGACCATTGGACATGGGGAACTGCAGCATTTACTGCCTGTGTGCTAACGACCTTGGCTAAAGCAGCATTGGTGACCAATATGTGGAACAAATATACTGTTATTGCCATTCCCGGTTCATTTTTTATCTGGGTAGGCTTCTTTCCTGCCTATGCTACAATCGCTCCATTAATAAATGTGTCCGAAGAATATCGGGGCGTGTTGCCCCATCTTTATCCAACATTGATTTTCTGGGCTACTGTTCTAATTCTTCCATGTCTATGCCTTATCAGAGACTTTGCTTGGAAATATTATAAACGCATGTACAGACCAGAGACGTATCATCACGTTCAAGAAATCCAAAAGTACAACATTGCCGATTATCGACCACGTATGGAACAGTTTCAAAAGGCCATCAGGAAAGTGCGACAAGTCCAACGTATGCGCAAACAGAGAGGTTTTGCTTTCTCTCAAGCTGATGAAGGAGCCGGGCAAGCAACGAGGGTTGTTCGGGCATATGATACCACTCAATCTCGCGGGCAATACGGTGAGATGAAACCGGCGAATCAATTATGATTTTTCTTTTTACTCATGTATTTTTAGCATAATGACAATACTCTCTTTCACTCCTCTTTGGTGGTCATTGGCTCAGCAGTGCCTGATAGATATCTGTGCACATATATCCTCGAATTCAGCCTGTTCTCGACGGCCGGGCTCCGCCCAGACCTGTACCTCGACTGCGGGGAGCTAGATAAGGTAAAACACTAGGTGATAGGTGGAATTAGAACTAGATGTTTATAATTAAGGGAAAAAAGGTTAGTTTTCTGGAGTAAAGTCCTGGTGAATGTAACGTTTTGTGCCACCAGATCCAGCATAGTCTCCTACAATTTGTCCGGACCCTTTGATCTGGTATTGATAGGACATTAGGCCGTCGAGGCCCACGGGGCCTCTGGCATGCAACTTGTTCGTGGAGACACCAACTTCGGTGCCAAAACCGAATCGGTATCCATCAGCAAATCGAGTACTTGCATTCCAAAAAACTCCAGCTGAATCGACTCCTTTTAAAAATTTTTCTGCACTGTCAGTCGACGAGGTGATTATTGCATCGGTGTGGTGCGAACCATGCTCGTTGATGTGTGAAACGGCTTCATCAATGTTGACAACGGATTTAATGGCAATTGTGAGCGAGAGGAACTCGCGATCGAAGTCAGCTTCAGTCGCTGGCTCGATTTGAGGACAGGGGAACGTGATTGAGGATGTCTGACTAGTCGAAGAGAGAAAAGCTTCAATCTCTGGACCAATTTTCATCTTGACTTTGGAATCAACAAGCTGTTCTATGATACTAAGAACTTTAGCCTGTCCAGCAGGGTTTTTGGATGAAAGTAGATTGGCATTAATAAGAACAGTCTCTACTGCATTGCACCCAGCAGGATAATTAACCTTTGAGTCCACAATGATTCTAGCGGCCATTTCACCATCAGCATCGTCATGAACATAAATGGAGCAAACACCATCAGCATGTCCTAAAACAGCAATCCGAGTACTGGCTTTTATTTGGCGAACCAACTCATTACTACCGCGAGGAATGACTAAATCAATATATTTATCTTGATGTAGTAATTCGCCCACTTGTTCACGAGTACTGACTAAATGTATAGCATCAGCAGGAATAGATGTTTTGGCTAATGCTCTTTTGACGGCCTCTGCCATGGCAGCAAACGTATGGAGAGACTCCTTACCGCCTTTCAAGATGGCAGCGTTTCCTGACTTAATAGCTAAAGCAGTAATATTGGCAATCACTTCGGGACGAGCTTCAAAGATTACTAATAGCACGCCTACGGGACATGATACGCGATATAAATCAAGGCCATTGTCTAAATGCCTTGCTAATGAAATTTGGCCCACTGGATCCTCTAAAGCAGCAACATCCAATATACCTTGTAGCATTGAATCATATTTATCACCTTTAGCAAGATCCAATCTTCGAATCAGAGAATCGGGCAAATCAGCAGAGTCGGCCAATTCCAGATCTAGTTTATTTGCTTTAATAATCTCATCTTTTGAATCACGTAGTGAATCATGAATTACCTTCAAAGCGGACGTACGCTTGTCATTCGACAGAGTTTTAAGAATATTTGAGGCTTTTCTAGCTGATTTAGCAAGTACTTCTGCCATTCTGCGTTAGTGAGAGATGGATACCACCAAAAAAAAAGAAGACAGGCGGCACAAAAGGTAAAAGAGAAAGTTAGAATGTAGAAGGAGACAGGGGTTGACTTTTCTGAAATTTCAAAATATGACGCAATGTACTATTCCTCCACTAATATATAATATATAATATATAAGTCTTCGGTAAAAACTTGCCGACGCAGAAGTAGATGTCTGCGTATAATTACTACGGCTATGCTACCTACAGTCATAGTGGTTGGCGCAGTTGGGACTAATAGTGGTGGTATATAGGGTTACGGATATGATTCAATTCTCGGTATAGTAATGATAAATATACTACTTCTTCAGAGTTTTGGGCCATATCTTATCCTCCGTAGCCTTGTATCCTTGGGAATCAGTTATATAATATATGGAGATCAAGTTTCACGTTAGACTACTGAGTTAAACAGCAAGAGGGACAGTTGTTTCATTTAAAAAAGAGCGAGCAAAATAACAAGAAAAAGGAAACAAACAATCACGTGATTCATATCTATACAGAAATTTACTAGGTCTTATCTTATCGCGATAAGACATGTCAGGGATATATGCATGATAGATGGCGACGGAGAGCTAGTGTGTTGATAACGAACCCTTTATATCAGCACTGAAAAAGAATAGCACAGCTATAATATTACATTCGCTAAACCGAAAGCATTATCCACCATAGGTACTTTTTTTAGGACTCGGGCAAAATCGGGAAATATGTCCCCCCGTTATAAAAATACTGTTTAGAATTATGAGTACTCTCAGAACCTACAGCCGTATGATGAAAGACCAAATCGGCTGACATCACCATAATTTGAGTAGAGTTACAAACCTCACTAATTGAAAGCAGTTCACTCTAACTAATGGTCATCTCATCCAATATGAGCTCTAGTCGTTTATTAGAGTTGCTTCAAAAGCTGCGGGCTAGAGAGAATGATGAGAAGTTTTTAGTTGGAACTTTGGTGCCAGCATTTATTAGTGCAGCTAGTGATCGCCGTTTGGAATCAGCTATTGTTGATGCTATTTTCAACACTCACCCATCAACGTTTACAATCCCTTGGATTTCTGCATTGTGGAGCTTGATCAATTCTGGACCGTTGAATTGGAGATTTGCTAAACTTTTTAGCAATTTCATGGAAGTATTTAGAGTAGATCATGCTCGTCTGATTGGTGGATTATTTGTCAAATTAGTGAACAAAATTGATTCCCGAGCGGAGGAACATAGTTGCCACAGATCAGTTGCAATTTGCATCACATTTGCATTGAAACAAGGAGTAGTGAGATTGAATGGGAATATTATTGGGGTCATCACTGCCCCTGTTACAACTGCCATGCCAAGATCGGTACCTCTGACACCCATCCATACGAGTTTAGCGTATTGGTCGGCACTGTCAAAGCGGCACCACCTTGCTAAAGAAATGCTTGATGGAAACATCACTTACACTAAACCGGATCATGATTTCCCTTGTACCCAACTCAGCATCTTACAATTCCATTACTATTCGTCGTTGATCTTGATCTCATACAAGAGATATTCTCAGGCTGCTCAATACTTGAGCGTTGTTTTATCTATTCCGCGGGGTGTAATGCCAGAAGCAGCAGAAAAACTACATTTAACTCTACGATTCGAGGCCTATAAAAAGTGGACTTGTGTTTCGATGCTTCAATTAGGAGAACCAGCCTGTAATATGCCAAAGCTTCTCAGTGAAGAAGAGCAACAGAACTTAAAAAAAGTATGCGAGCCATATTATAACTTGGAAGCTTTATGTCAGGCCTGGGATGAAGTTGCGGGTGTTTCTCCTTGTTCTATCAATAGAATTAATGACTATGTCCGGACGAATTGTAAGCGATTTAAAAAGGATGGGAATTATAGTCTTGTTCTTCTTTGCGTTGACAGCTACAAGCAGAATTATATTAAATCCCTACAAAAAAAGGTGTTTTCTTCATTGAATGTCGAATATTTGAGTGCGGCGATTTGCGGTTCTTCTCGGACGACCGATTTATCTAGTGTGTCCACTCGAACGGATGACTCAATCTATGATTATATCAATGGGCTTGTTCTCAATGGAAAAGTAGCTGCCACTGATTATAAACTGGTCGACGGGGAAACGTCCTACCTTGTATCTTCGTCTACACCTTCAACTAGTTCTATTTTACAAATGAACAGCCATTTAATGCAGCTAACCCAGTCGGTAGCTTTATGTAACGAAGGCCTCGATTCACTTTCAAGGGATATCATTGTTTCTGGGAAATATGCCGGAATGCTCAAAAACGCTCTTAATCAAAGCAAACAACGTCGACCACAATCATTCCTTGAACCCAATGATGACTTTTATGGTGGTGACGGAGCTGGTGCTGCTGATCACGCCAGCTTCAGTCGTAGACGAGGTTTCCTTAGTAGCTTGGGTCTTAATTTGGGAGTCGGCAGCTCAAGCGGCACATCCCATGATTTACCGCCTAATAACCGCCGTCGAAGTATTGGAGGATCTAAACGAAGTAGCAGACGAAGAGCAGTAGCCTCGGGTACGTCTCGACTCCGTCAAAACCCTCTACGATCATCCCGTACTGAAACAACCGGTTCTGTTTCAGAAGTGTCATCTGATGATGACGATGTTTATGATCACATGGATCGCGATTCTGATAACGACGACTCCACTGAAAACTAGCTAATGAATACGAATATTTCTATCTCTCTCTAAATGTCTTTCGTTTATTCTGTCTATGTACGAGGGTCCAGCTCTGCGTGGCCCCGTTGCTCTAACGATTATCTGAGCCAGACCTTACTCGAGTGAGTTACGCGAACAGCGGAAGCCCGCTGCAAATAAATATAACAAAAGGTAGAGTAATTATATACAGGGGTTATATTATGGATAGCTTCTGGCGAACACTACGTCGTACTATTACATGCTATCGGCCTGTCATCTTCTGGAAGTCCTAAATTTTTCCATTCGTCTTGGTCCATTAAACCACTGGAATGCATTTTAGTATACTACTAGGTCGCTGGGTCTCAAAACAATTCACTTACTTGTCCATTCGACATTTCAAATAGCTCTTAGCTAGAACACGGCACCCAGGTGCATTAGTTCCTCCAACCATCTTCAAGCAATCAATATATTCTTGCATTACGTGAGAACATTCTTTGTCGTGATCTAGAGGAAATGAGCCTCGTTGAGGGGGAGTGGGTCTCCAAGCACCCATACTCACACCTGTAACGATTAAATTAGATTCTGTATTTTTTACTCCCGTCCTCCTAGAAGCTTATATATATTACTCACCGGGCGCTGAGGCTGCAGACATTTTGTTGAAGACTGTAGGTAAATTACTGAGTGCAGATAATAGATGTATGTTGGTGAAGCGGCTCAGACACTGTACGCCCCGCACGGTGCGGTACCTATTGATATCTATATCACATGGTATAGAGACGCATTGTCAGATTTTCAGCACCATATGGTTTCGGGTAATAATAGTGTATATGTGATGCTGTGGCTTAAATTTGATCACAGATTTGCCACAGATCAACTAACTGGTCACCCTGAAGCGAGATTTGAATATAACCGTAAGGTCTTTTATAATCATGATGGGCCGCTAGAGCCGTACGCGCAGGGGTAAATGTGAATGGCAGGCGGGTGCCAGCCATCTAAGCGCCGCGCGGGTCAATTTGGGCAGAAACTGGTTTAAGAACGTATTCAGCAAACACGCAACCAAAACCGAACTGGCAACACTTTTGTCTGTGTTTCGTGCTATATCATTCTAAGAGTAGTGCTCTTTGGGTTTTAACTAAAAAGATTGCCCGTGATTTAGTGGTGTTCTGTGTAGTTTTATCATATTGCTATTCGATAGCCTGTTGACAAACAAGTCAGCATTGACTGGCGTGAAACAAAAGAAGAAGAAGAAGAAATGAGTCTATCTGGACGTCGTCATCATGGGCGCCGAAGAAGGAGAAACAACCGACCATCTAAATCTCTAAAGATACTTCGAATTGGCTGTGCTATTATCTGGTGTTTGCTAGCCGGAGCGCCTATTTTCGGATTTTCTGCATTTAAACAGTCATTAGTAGGACAGGGGGTTTATAAGGAATTGTGTACTCCTGATGAAGTAGAATTGTGGACTCAACGAGGTTCTGATGCCCCCATTCTTTGTATCGGCCAAGACCAGAGACTCAATTCAATGTTCGCTTATGCTACTGCTGTCAGTGGACTGCTGGTTCTACCCGTATCTGGGATTTTGGATCTTTATGGACCAAGAGTATGCGGTATTCTCGCTAGTATTTTACTTTTTTTTGGCAGTCTATTATTGAGAGCAGGCACTGGCTTGACTGTCGGGCCATTTATCGACGGGTACATTTTGGGATACACCTTCTTGGGTGCTGCTAGCCCGCCGTTATTTATGAGTTCTCTTCAGCTGAGTAATTCATTTCCCCGGTATGGAGGAACTATTTTAGCATTATTGACTGCCGGTATGGATGCGTCTTCGGGAGTCTTTCTGGTTTTCAAGATTCTTCATCGGAAAGGACTGGTGACGTCAAGTTCACAATTTTTCACCTGGTATTTAATCGTTCCTTTGTTTATTTTAGTTAGCCAATTCCTTATCATGCCTAACCGGGGTTTTAAGACCGTGGCTGAATTACAGCGAATTATTGAAGACTCTTCTCCATTTGCATTAATAGGGAGATCACGAGATGATGAGGAAAATAATGAAAGATATCATTATAAGTGGTATAGAGAAGCTAGTCGATCATCAAGAGCAAGAACAACAACGTCTCAGACTGACTCTTATTCATTCCCGGAGCTTTCTCCATCTTCTATTGGAGATTCCGATCCTACCGAAGTAGATTTCACTGGAGCTTTCCAAGAACGGTCGATAACAGCGCAAGTATCTACTTCTTTACCAGCTCGGTCAAACAGTGTTAGCCCTAATTCTGCGTTGCCTACACTGGCTTCCACGGCACAGGATGATGAACATGATTCATCAAACGAATCATCCTTTGGCGGTGAAAGCAGCCCCCTCCTCCTTCGTGGTGAGAATAATATTCCTTCCGACGAAGATTACTCGGATAATGTTGATGTCGATCAGTCAACTCTTAACAGTCTTAATTTTGTAAAGGACGTAACCGAGATTTCTGGTGTCTGGGGTGCTTTACACAACGCCCGAATCTCTCAACAATTGTCCAGCATGTGGTTTGTGCTTATTGCTACGTTCTCTGCGATAACCACGCTCCAAATCAACTTTTTTATTGCTTCCATCTGGAAAGGATATATGTACCGATTAGATGGTGATATTAACAGACTCAGCCCTGATGTTAAATTCGTTATTGATTATTTCGACTTTGCTCTACCAATTGGAGCGGTGATTGCAGTTCCGTTGGTAGGCTTCATCCTTGACAATGTCTCAACGTTACGTTGCTTCATTATCATCTATTCATTTTCTGTTATTATAGGATTATTGCAACTTGTTTCTGGTTCGGTCGTACTTGGATGCCTTGGTATAAGTCTCTTTGTTATCTACCGACCTCTCCTATTCACTGCGGTTTCCGACTACTCAGTAAATATCTTTGGCTTCCATACATTTAGTCTCATATACGGCATAATACTTGCGATCTCGGGGGCCTCCAACGTCTTCATTATCGAATTCAGCAGAGTTTCTAAAAATTATCATAGGTTAGTTGACCCAAACCCCACTTATGAATTTCTCCTCGGTCTTACGATATTCGTTGGATTCTTTCTAATAATTTATATTTGGCTACAGGGCAAGAAAATCCGTCGTAAACAACTCGAGGATGAGGCAGAAAACGCTCCTATCCAGCAAATGCCCGAGGCTCTGATCTCCCACGACTGTCGTGCTGGTACTTGTGAAGATTGCATTTGCGAAAACTAATGAACAAATTTAACGTTTATACTCACTCTTTATATCTATATTTATTCTTAATACACCCCTTGCATTATTTATTCTTATGCCATCAAACTCTTTTTCTTTTCAAGGCAACTTTTCCATTGACCAATTCTGTCTCATAACCTGCCTCATGAAGGGCATCTTCTGAGACAGCCTCTTTGGCTTCCAACTTTCCCACAAAAGCCTGATTCTCGGCATTACCATCGAGAAGATATCGTATACACAAAATAGATCGCTCGCGAATATAGGGATTGTTCAGGTCGATCATACAATTCGATAACACAAGCTCAAGTCCATGAAGGCGACGGATTTTATCTTGAACTGGTCGATTCCCTTCGACAAGAGTACTTAGAAGATAAATGATTTTTCCTTTGATCAACGGAAAATGTTCTGGTCTGAGTTGATCATATTCCGAAACAACTTCCCCATTACCTTCGGAAGCAGCTTTCTGGATATCTGCTAATTTTGATCGCCTTGGTAGAGATTTCTGTGCTTCGTCAAGGAGTTGTACCAGCTCTTCGACAATCTCAGTATGCAGCAGCTCAGATTTGACTGCTGGTTGATGATCGAATATACTTTGCAAAAGGTCGAGGAGGATAACCAGTCTATTCCATATATTTTTTAATTGTAATAATAATGCGTCGGAATATTGTGGTCTACTATCTGCTGCCCTGATGAATGGAATCGCCTCGGCAGATGCAATAGTTAATTCTTTATAAAATATTCTCGCTAAATGTTCGCATTTCAGGGACATCGGTCTCTTTTCTAGCAGTGGCTCCAGCGCTGCATCTATAATCTTCAACAATGATAGTCGTTCATTTTCATTAATAAGTGGCTCATTGAATACGAGAAGAAACAGTTCCCCAAAGTTAAAAGATAGAATCTGACCTATAATGCTGTTGAGTAAGTGTGAAAAGAAAGTATCTTCGTCAGCATACCATTTTTCTGTCTTTCGTAAAAGTTCAATAAATAATAATCGTCCTTGGTCTGATTCAGCAAAAAATGAGACTTTCTGAGGAATTAATTTGACAGAGGACTCAATAAATTGAAGTGTAGGTTTGCAGTACTCTGGGTCGGAAAGAAGTTTGTTAAATGCAATAACAGATTTAGAATTACAATTATCAAGAAATAGTTGTAGTGGTGATTCTGTATAATGGGATGATTTTGTTGAGGAACAAGTAGCCATCTCGCTAGCCATGTTCGAGGTTAGTTGGAGCAATGAGCTTACAAGTTTCTCTTCTTCAGGGTCTCGACCATCAAGTTCTAGTAAATCTCCCAGTAGTAGCAGAATAGTCTCTCCTGCTTTGGATTCATATGCTGCTGCTCCTCCGTTTTCAGTACAAACAAGATTTCTCCCCAGTAAAGCGATCCCATTCAAATATCGTAGGAAAGGGACTCTGCGATCGCTCTTACGAACAGATCTTGAAATCTCAACGATCCGACGGATTTGTAGCCATGACTGGCTAGAAGTTCCAAATTGTGCCCTAGGTTACAATTTAAGTTAGTTATAATATTGACTTCGATTTTTGGCATTTAAAGACGTCACACGTACCTTATTGATACATCTCTAATGGTTATTTTGAGGTACAGAAGCAACTCTTCTGGAATGCTTCCCTGCTCTATTTTATCATAATTTTCGAATTCGGAAACAGACTTTAAAAGGAAGAGGTTAAAATCATTCATTCTTTAGGAGTAAGAAACTAATTATTCGGATGAAATAATCACAAATCACAAATATTGGTATTCTTGGATCTGCATATACTGACCCTGAAAAATTTCAGCCTTGCCAAATAAATGAAATCGCGAGCGAACACCAAAGTAATAACACAACATATTTTTCGATGGCAATTAAGTGGAAATGATCTTATTAAGGCTCAGAAGCCCACTGAAAAATGTATCGGAAATACCTGGGGCGAGAGTTTTACTTTTCAGGATTCTGCTTCACACAACTGCTAGGCCGTTTATAAAGGCAAATCAGTTACCACCAAGGCCGAAAATTAACGAAAATGACATTGAGGAAGTATTCTTAAAGGGAGGCGGTAAAGGTGGTCAGAAGATTAATAAAACAAATAGTAAAGTTCAATTGAAGCATATACCTACGGGACTTGTAGTCTCGTCGCAGTTTTCTCGATCCCGCGAGCAGAATAGAGCGAAAGCTCGGGAGATTTTAGCATTAAAGATTGAGGAATTGACCGCCCCTCCAGGAGAGAGTAGAGCAGAGATAGTGGCAAAGTATAAGCAAAATAAAGCAAGGAAAAAGAAAAGGAAAACGAAAAAGAAATACGAAGCTTTGGCACACGCCAAAGAAGAAAAAGATAAGGCGAAGAAAGCTTGCGAAGCAAGCACAGCGAGTCTAGACACTGTTCAGCCACCGGAGATATAAAAAATCTAGTGTGATTGCAATGTACATAATAATTAATATATAGAAAATGATGGCTACTCGTCGTCTGATTCTTCATTAGTGAGATTAAGGGTAACTGGTTTCCCGCTGATTCCATTGGATCTGGATTCAGGGCCAAACCAACCTTCGTCGTCATCGTCATCGTCATCGTCATCGTCGTCGTCGTTTTTTTCTTCGTCCTCATCTTCACGGTCCTCATTATTTTCAGCATTATTGTCATTATTTTTTTCCTCGCCGTTATCTATATCAACTTCCATTCCTTCGATCATGTCAAAGCTTTCAACACCACCAGTGAGGTATCGAATTAAATAAATATTGGAACGAGAAAGTTTGACGACGTCCTTGCTTAGACGAGAAATGAACTTTTGTAAACCTCTCATCGAACTCGCAAATTCATGCTTTCTTTGGATTATGAAACGTCCGTGATAAGTAATCAGTTCCTGAATCCATAAAAGATTGAATTCGATATGGGGTGAATCTTCTGAGACTGAAGAGACGAAGCGTAAAATACGCTCGAGATAAACTTCCGGAAGGTCTCTTGAAATTAATTCTATATCTTGGAAAGGTATGGATTCATAAACCTGATGAATGATACTTCGCTCACCCAGTCTAAAGGCCATTACTAATGCTACCAAATAGTCCCTTTCCTTTAATTTTTCCAAAGTAGTATCGACGGTGACATCGATATCAAGGTCGAATGGATCAAACAAAAGTAATTCATCTACTGAATAAATGAGCAATCCTTCAGTTGACGCAGTGGAGAAGCTTCTCCCAGTCGGGGAGAATTGAATAGATGTTGTTCTAATAGCAGGGCGTACTTTACGTACAGAGGCATCCCCACGAGTAGCACCGGGCAATGTATTATCAATACGATCTTCTAAGTCGGACGCCTCTCCCGTGGTGTCTATCAAATCAAGTGGACCGGACTCAGTCATATTTTTGCTATTTAATTGATCAAGAGTACCGTCGATAGCCATATTGCGAGAAATAGTAAATTTCCTCAATAAAACTTCATTAGTAACATCATATAGAGCAATATATTTGGAGTTGCCACCTGCTAATATGCTACTGCCATCAGCACTATAACATAAGGTGGTGAAATGCTTTGATCGCTGAGAATTTGCCGATGTGAACCTATCAGAAAGATGCCGACCACCCGAAATATCTTCTCTACCATCGATGTTTCCAACCTGTTTCCCTAATTGAGGATCCCAAAATGATAATTGGCCATCAGTTGTAGCAACAGCTACTCGCTTAGAATCCGGTCTCATAGCAACGCACATCACTTCAGATTGTAACTGAAGAGGTTCAACGCTGCTTGTACGTCCAAAAATACTCCATACACGGACGGTTTTATCCCAGCTACCACTAACTAGAACGCCGCCCTCATTGCCAAAACATAAACTTGATACAGGACCTTCATGGCCACTAAGTCTATCTAACAATTGAGCGGTCTGCACAGACCAAAGATGTATATCAAAATCATCCAAAGAACCAGCACATACAACCTCACCACTCGGATCAATTGCCAATGAAGTGAACTGAATACGATTGGGAGAGGTAAAAGTTCTGAAATTACGGTATCTAAGTAGATCCCAGGCACGAATAGAGCCATCTAGAGAAGCAGAAAACAAGACATTTCCTTTTTTTGAAAACTGTAAAGAAGTAACAGCAGACGTATGCTCGGTAAAAGTAACAATACAGAATCCGCTAATAGAGTCCCATACTTTAATTTTGCCATCGTCAGAAGCAGTTACTATCTTTGAGCCATCTGGAGAATATACTAATGAGTTCATAGCGTCGTAATGGCCTTGTTGCTTGATAATGTATGATTCAGATTGCCATTCCCAAACTAGAAGTTGGCCTAATTTCGAAGCACCAAAAGCTAGCCATTCGCCAGATTTGTTGATGGTGACATAGTCAATATCATTTTGAGAAATGTTCAACACTTGAAGATTGGTGAAATCTGGCAATTCATATAACCCAAATATACCAGAAGAGAAGCCAACTACAAGTAAATTAGTAGAAGCATGGAATGCAGCGCATCTTACTTTAGCGTTATTTTGAAGGAAGAAATGTTTATTAGATATTCTCCATCTGAAACGATAATGGATAGTTTCTCCATTAGAATCGAGGTCCTGAGATTGCTCTTCATCATTATCACTTTCATTTACCTCGACATCACCTCCCAATCGTTTGGGCCTGGAAAGATATTTCCATTCAAATAATGCACCATCTTTACTAACGGTATATATCGTCTCTTGATCATCACTAAAGAAAGCAGCAAGCACACTATCTTTATGGCCAGCTAAAGTAGTAGCAGCAGAACTATCCGATGATAAAAGCGAATATACTCTTGCTGTCAAATCCTTTGAACTAGTTAAAAAGAACCTTGAATCATTACTCCAACTAACTGAAGTAATATCGGCATAGTGGCCAGTATAAATCCGGTGACGAACAAATGGTGCAAATTGCCTATCATCATTTCTATTTGGAGTTTTCCAGACTTGAATATGGCGACCCGAAGCTACAGCAAAGTGTGTACCGTCAGGTGAAAATTTAATATCAGACACCGATTGTTTGAAATTGAAGTGATGAATAACCGTTCTTTTGACGAAATTCACAAGAATGCCTCTACCATCTTCGTCGACCGTCAGTAACAGGGTAGCCTGAGGGTTTAAAGCAATTCTAGAGATATTTTTTCTATGTTCGTAAGTAAAAGTAAAAGAAGAATTATTGACGAGATCAAAACAACTGATGCGGTTACCAACAGGACTCAATATTGAAGTTCCATCAGGAGTAAATAATAGATTTCCTTGACGGTAAACAGTGCCGAGTAAGTTTGAAAGCTTAAAGTCCACACTCATTTCCTATGTAGAAGCTGTGGAGACTGAAGCGTGAGAAGAATTAATAACTCTGGCTGGCTGTAAGTTCCCAAGGACTACTCTACTAAGCTGAAAAATAAATTTTCAGGTTAGGTTAAAGATCAGTGATGTTAAACAATTTAAATTTTTCATAACACGGCCGCCGTATGGACCCTGAATGCGCGCAGGCGGCTCAGAGGAGAAGAAACAGATATCAGCAGTTAGTTATATCTGTAGCAAGCAGATTAATTTTTCTTTAGAAATTAGATTGATAAAGATGAAAACCAAGTCAGGGGAAAAGTCTACTCCCGCAGCAACAGCTGCTGCTGCTGCGAAAGGTGGTAGAGCAATTAGTGGGTTAGAAGGACAAGCAGCTAAGCCAGCACAGGCAAAAAAATTATCATCGAAATTATTGGATATGAAGGTACGTAAAATGGGTGCCTGGGCAGAGCCCAGCTCTCTCACAGAAAAAATAATATAACAGCATCTAACGATATTAGTTTATGCAAAAGGCGGAAACTAAAGAAAAGCAAGACCAAAGGGAGGCAGAGAAAAAAAAAATAGAAGATTCGTCAGCGTGGTCATTAATTGGGAAAGCAGGAGATGTCTATAAAAAGAGAGATGCCGATGCAGAAATAACTGTAGTGGGATATTCAGAATTGGTTGCTGGAGAAGGCAGTCCAATAGTAGGCCGGAAGAGTTGGGGAGTTATACGACAGCCGCCAGAGGTAATTGGTAACTTAGATATTGATGAGGGGGAGGAGGAGGAGGAGGAGGAAGAAAGCGTAGAAGGAAGTAAGAGAAGGACCGGCAAAGTGACCAAAAATAGCAGAACAAAGAAGCGCAAAAGTGATAGCAAGTAAACATGAATGACATAGGTCAATGTTTTTTTGACAAGGACGGTTTAGTTGGGATAAAGTCTCCCTTGACAAGCACATCTCGAGCAGCGGAATTGATATGCTTGAATCGATCTGGACCAAGCTTGATACCTCCATACCAGCGAGATACGCAGATTACAACGTTCCATGAGTTTGTGAGGGTCAGTAAATGCATGAGTCGACTGCCAGCAGCATCCTCACCATCATCATCACAATCTTGAATAGAGATTCCATCATCTCTTTTAATTCTATAAGCAGTTATGTTGTGTGTAGCTTTAGCTATTTTTCTATCCGTTTTAAGGGAATTAATTTTTTCAAGAGCTTCCTGAGAGGAGTGGACATGACAAGCTCTCGCGATGAACACCGACCTGCGGTCTGTTATAGGATCACTTTCGATCCATGAATGAGTAGTAGCATTAGGACTGCTGGCACGAGCTCTAGGAACTTCTTCTGCCCCATTCTCATTTTCATCTTCTAACATGTTCCGACATGCCTCGATATAATCAAATACAATGACCTGTCCGGGTATAAATAAAGTATCAATGAGAAGACTCAATTTGCCTTTTAATACTTCATCACCTTTAACTATTGCCATTAAAGTAGGAGGTCTTTCAGGATATGCAGCAGGGAAGGATAATCGCAATACGACGTTTGAATCAGGGATGTGGATATCATAGATTGAGCCAGCCCACTCAGTCATACAATCCTGATAGATGGAGTTAATGGCACATACTTCATCATCAATTTCTGTCATTATTAAGTAAACGAAGGGATTATTGTATCTATTTTTTGCAGGTCAAGAAAAAGGCCACAGCCGTGCATCGATATATCTATAAAGTAAAGCTTCTATTTAGCTACCAAATAGGCAATACTTTCTTACCCCTGAATATATATATATTTGTGCGATTACCGGAGTATCTGTTAGGCTGGCTATATGGGCATAATTGGTTTGTTTGAGCTTTCTGGTTTAGTGGATGAACGGGAAAACCGGCAAACACGCTCTCCTCGGAGTAGTGAGGTCTGGATTTGGCTGACATGGAGCTAGAGCTAGACATAAATCTAGAGCCTACGGTTCCAGTTGGTTACCATGCCGTGACAGCCCGCTGTGCTCCACTCCAACTTCGCCAGGAGTATCATAACCCAATCCAAACCCTAATCAGGTGAATCTTATCTCTCTGCATGACAGATGATGGGAGATGACCATCGCGCCGATCTTTAGATGTTGTATGAAAATTGATGATGGAGCTCATTATCATTGTACCACCTTACCCGAGCAGTACATAGAGGTTCTAAACTTCTTGGTATAAACTAATTGTAAACTTATACCGTGTAGAAATGTTAACAACTCATTTCCTAGTCTTCGGATCTGTCGGAATCTGTCGGACGACGGAACTTGACGGGATTATTCCGTGCGGCTTCTCAGACTAGGAATTGAATTACCATCGTCTCGCCGGCGGCGGAGGACTATCGGAACAATCCTTGATTGGCCCTTATCCATTTATAGCTAGGTGTTTCGTCCGCAGTCATACAGAGAGGGCTGGACTGACTACGGGCCGATGACACGGAGCTCCTGTGCTCTTTCGCTCTAAGATAGGATAATAATATTCTCATTTAGGTGAAAAACCAAAAGCCTCAAGGTCCGGAGTTGGTCGGCACATCTAAATGTTCTATGCATATATATATATAGTCAGTGGGCACGGAATAAGCCGCGGTGCAAAAGCCGACCGACCTTGTTGCGCGCATCGCCGTCCCGCATGGGCGGCTTTTCCTTTAAATACCATGCGAAATCAGCACCCTCTATAGATATAGTGAGATAGATTAAGTAATCAGCAGGTAGGCAGGGCTTTAGCTATCATTCGCGTTATATGCACAGTTGAGAGTCTGTTTAAGGTGAAATTGCAACAAATACTGAGATATCATCATATTTTTTTTTTCCTCCCACTATTCTATTTTTATTTCCAGCTGTCGTCGAAAAAGGTTCGGTATAGGGATCAGGTGAAGGAGTCCATATTCAACCAATTAAAAGTGGAACTATTCGACATGAGTGGTGAAGGTGGAAGTAGTGGGTCAGTACTATCGCCGGAGGTGAGAGATTCAGATAGGATATCAAAATCAAGCCCGATGAGTAAAAAAAGCAGGACAACGTCTTGTGAGAGGTGAGTTATATTTGCGAGTGGAACGAGGTAGGATATTTTGATTGCTAACTAACTAACTATTTTCTCAGGTGTAAACGGCGTAAACAAAAGGTATTTTTTAATGGAGAGAGAGAGAGAGTAGAATAAGTTAGTTACTAACGCCTTTAGTGCGATCATAGGCTTCCACGGTGTACGAACTGTTTAAAAGCTGGTGCCGAATGTGTGCAACCAGAGAAATATGTTCAGCATACGCCTACAAGGTAGGTGAAACCTGACTTCATTGTGAAGCGTGCCCTAGATACCATACCAGACATAACTAACGAATTTTTTTCCAGCGACGATTATACAAGTGTTTTAGAGGCCAAGATTGCTCAATTGGAGGAGAAACTAGTGATTTTACAGAGTGCTAACGCTCATAATGGTGATGGTAGAGTCAAGATGGAACCGAATCGTGTGAGCGTTAGTGGAAGACACGCTTCAACCTCTTCGTTAGGCGGTCCTTCTCCTCTATCTGGTAGTACTACTAATAATAACGCAAGCCCGGATAGTTCATCTGTTGCAGGTATAGGAAATGGAAATGGAGCGTCATCTCCCGTAAATAACAGTTCTGGGGGAGTTGGCGCTAGCAATAATGGTACTGGTAGTTCAGTAAATAATTCAGTACGTATGAGAGGACGAGGTGGTACCACAGTTAGTATTTTGAATGTGGATCCTGAAAATGCTGGAATAGCTCCCCAAAGTTTCACTGTCGTATCGTCTTTGCTTCAAGAGACTTACTGGGGTCAGAATAAATCCGACGAAGCAGATATTGGCGGCCCTCTAAAAAGTGCAGGCGGTACTGGAACTAGTAATAGTAGTATTATTGGTAGCCCTGCTGTTGGTGACACAGGTACGCATAACTCATCTGTGAATACTCCCGGTGGCACAAGCGGTACCAATGGTGGCGGAACAGGTGGAGGCAGCAATAATGCAATGGATATTGATAATACAACTGATAATTCTAGAATCGAAAATAATAGCAGCCCCTACACATCAATCGGAAACACTATTGGAATTCTACCTGATTATAATTTTCAAGAATACCTCAATTACAAACCTGTCAAGCCTCCAGATAAACAAACTGGCGATACTCTGTTGAATAGCTTTTTGGCGGGTTCACAAGGCCGATTCCCATTTGTAGATCGAAATCTGCTACAGAAAACTCATAATGCACGTTTTGACCAACCTCCAACATTGGATTGTCCAAAGTATCGGTTTGCCAATTTCTTACTCTTCACTTCATATGCCATTGCAAGTGTATCATATACTCCGCCACAAGGTGAAAATCCTGAATTCGAACCGTTTGGCTACTATTCCACTGCTTTGCAACACGCGAAAATGTGTAAAAGCGATAATGTTATATGGCATATATCTACTCTTCTTATGTGTGCAATGTTTCAAATGAGAACAGACAAGGATAAAGGTTGCCATTATGATATGGTTCGGAAGTCGATGAAGATTTGTGTTGAAATTGGCCTTCATAAAGAAGTAAGTCTCAATAACATGAGCAAATGCGACCAGGAGATTCGTAAACGATTGTTTTGGTCAGTGTATTCATTAGAAAGATTGTTTGCAATCTCTACCGGCAGGCCATTTGTTATCGATGAAAAAGAAATTGATATCTCATTCCCGTGTGATATTGATGATGTGGATTTATTGGACGAGTCAAAGATCATTCAGAACGAAAAATATAGAGATACAGGCGAGGTCCGCCCCACGACTTCTATGACATTTATTATTTATATTTGGAGATTAAGAAGATTAGAATCTCAGCTAGTACAAGACATTTATCGAGTCGATAGATCTATTGAAGAACGGTTTTCTCATGTCGATTACTACCTCAACGCACTTAAAGAATGGAAGGATAGTAATCGAGTCGTCACACCCAAGGAACAGAACATCACTAATACCGCATATTCAAGAGATATTCGTCTTCTTCTACAACCATTTCTAGGACGATTATCTCCTGATAGCGACCTTTTCCAAATGTGTGTTCGAGAAACTGGTCATATCTGTCAGATATTTCGGGACTTTTATCGTAAAAAAGAAAGCGGATTTACTACCATGGCTATGCATACAAACTTTGTTGCTGGATTGACCCTGGTATACTGCCTTTGGTTAGCAAAAGATTCGTCAATTCTCCCTATCTTAGAAAATGTCCGTTCCTGTACGGCCGCTCTTTACGTCCTAACTGAACGTTCCCGATTGTGTATGAATTATAGAGACACTTTCGAAAATCTTGTATCAACAACCATGAAACATATTATCGAGCATCGGCGACAGAAACGTTATCGACGTGAAGTTGAGGAAATGGAACATCAACGACGACTTGAACAACAAGAACGTGAGAAGCAGGAAGAATTAGCAAGACTTCATAAGGAAGAAGAGGAGCAGCGTAGATTGCGGGAAAAAATGGAGCAGGAGAGAGTCGAAATGGCCCGGCAATTTCGACAGCGGCAACAACAACAGCAACAGCAGCAGCAACAGCATTTCATAAAACAAGAATCTGATGATCCCACCAGCCCTAACTCTCAGCAGACTTTAGATGATCTTAAGGCTCCTATAATACGACCTGTAACATCCGCACCATCAACCAGCTCGATATCCTCTTCTTCCTCAACGTTTCCCATCATAGACCGTTCTCCATATCTTACTGCTACAGCTGCAAACTCCGGCACTACGTCTAATATTCCGCTCTCTCTTCAACCGTTACCTGGTCCCGCTGTTCCCCAAATCCCCGAAACGGCGGCTTCTTTTGCACAACTGCAGACTCAGGGAGCACCTCCTCCAGCCACTTCTCTTCCTCCTGTACCTCCTCCTTCTCCTCCTCCACCACCACCTCATCACCAACAAACCTCCTCTATGAGTTTTGGCGGGCCTTCGGGAATGGAACTTCAAAAAGATTGGATCGAGGCCTATGGTTACGATGATACCCTGTACAATATGATCCAAGATATCTCATCCTGGACTAAACAAATCGGAGATGCTAATAACCAGGCTGTTTCTGGCGAGACAGCGACTTCAAATAGAAGCGTTAACGCTGTTGGTTCTGACGGTACCGGTTGGTTTAACGACAACACTACTGACAACGCTTGGATGAACATTTCTGATTTTGGCTATTCATAGTTTTATAAATAGTATTTTATTTTCCGATATCTTGGAAGGGTCAGAAGCAAAGTATTGCGGCTCAGTCGTCGACTGGGGCTGAAGTGCTCCTCTCTCCGCTCTCTTTCATTCACGGACCGTTTAAAGGGTTAGGTTTAATGGCCTATTTTGAAAGCGAACTTCGCCAAACTTCGCCAAACTTCGCCACACCTGAAGCCACGTCACTGAGCCATATACCATTTTGATAATGGCTGGAGATTCCGAATCCCATAAAGCGGCAGGAAACAATTTCTTCATTAGGGGACAGAATCAAGATGCAATTAAAGAATATTCCGAGGCCATCAGATTGGATCCAACCAATCCTGTATACTACTCCAACAGAGCTGCCGCTTATATGAAGCTGAAAGAATATCGGATAGCAGCTGATGATTGTAGGAGTGGCCTTGCTCAGAAACATGACGAAAATATTGGCACTAAATTATTCTGGAGATATGGAATCTGTTTTAAAGAACAAGGATCTTATACGCTTGCCAAGGATGTGTTTACACGTGGATTACATGAATACCCCGGCAATTCTCTATTTAAAGGCGAATTGGCCAAAATAGAGCTACTGTTGAAAAAAAGCTCAAGAGTACAGAATAAAGTAAAATCCTCTAAATGGTCAGATTTGAAAAAGACCCGAGAATCGCGTACTAAGATCCGCCGTTCTTCACAGTCTGCCACCAAAGCAACATTGGCCAATAGCAAAGAGATCCCTATCCAGATTGTGGATAGCTTGCCAGATATTTTCACTCAGCCGGCCACTTCTGAGTCAATCACTCCTATGCCTCACAGCTCTGCCCTTGACAAGCCAGTAGTTCCATTATCAATTCCTTCTCCTCTCACATTATTCACCCTCGTTCAGCTAATGAGATCACCAGAGTCAGAATTACCCCAAGTTTATGATCATCTCTTCTTTAATGTACCCCCGTCCAGATATACTACTATTCATAAAACTGGTGGCATTGACTACGAGGTCATTGAATTCATTTTGGATGCTGTTATCCATATCGGTACCAATGCCACTGATAACATTTGGTTAACTCGTGCGGTTAAGATTATGGATTGTTTAGCTTCTTGTACCCGTTTTGGAATGTCGAAAATGTTTATCTCTTCTCAGCAATTGAACCGAGTAAAGGAGCTTCTGAGATCTGCCGGTATTAATTCGGAAGAACTATCCCGGATAGTAAAATTGTATAGCTAGCTAGCAACTGTCATTTTTTTTCATGGATGGGGTTACGATAGCATGTCCCATTGTAATCTCCGTATATCAACAGAAACCTCATAAATAAACTAAAATTATATTCGTTAAGATATATATATATATATATAATGTAGGCCCGTTGAGGGGTATTTTTTGGTTGTTGCAATTCGCTCGTTTACAATGCCTAAGCAGAACTCAGCAAAATTTAGACTGGTAAGGGGAACTGTTTCGTCCAGGCGGTGATTTCAGCCTTGAGGTTGGCGAGCCGTCCGTCCTCGTCTTTGGCAACATTAACCTTGAAATCCTTGAGTTTATTGGCTTCCTTGGGGAGCTTGGACTGGACATCAATGGAATACTTAACAGCAGCATCAATATAGGAGACAATTCTCTTGAAGTCTTTTTCTCCAAAGCCACGAGTGGTCATGGCCGGAGCACCAATACGGACGCCACCTGGAACAAGGGCAGATTTGTCACCAGGAATTGAATTCTTGTTAAGAGCAATGTTAATGAGCTCACAGACAGTTTCAATACGAGCACCATCAATACCCTTGTCACGGAGAGAAACAAGAACCATATGAGAATCGGTTCCTCCGGAAACAAGAGTATAATTAAGAGTCTTGAAAGCTTCTTCAAGGGCCTTGGCGTTTTTAAGAACCTGTTCTTGGTAAGCAACAAATTCAGGGGTATTGGCCTGTTTAAGAGCAACAGCAAGAGCAGTAATGGTATGATTATGAGGGCCTCCTTGATGGCCAGGGAAGACAGAGAAATTGATCGGGCCTTCAAGATCATACAAAATCTCCTTTCCAGTCTTTGGGTTAACCGAACGAACGCCACGTCTGAAGAAAATCATAGCACCGCGAGGTCCACGAAGGGATTTATGGGTAGTGGTAGTAACAATATCAGCATATTCAAAAGGACTAGGAATAACTTTTGCGGCAATTAAACCAGAAATATGAGCCATGTCAACTACTAAATAAGCACCGACCTTGTCAGCGATCTCTCTCATTCTTTTGTAATCAATCAATCTACAATAAGCTGAAGTACCAGCAACAAGAACCTTGGGACGGAAAAGAACAGCAGTCTTCTCCAACATATCATAATCAATCAATCCAGTCTCGAGATCAACACGATAAGGCATGGTCTCGAAATAAGTAGATACGGCAGAAATCTTACGAGCGTCAGTTTGATAGCCATGGGATAAGTGACCACCGTGAGGTAAATCAAGTCCCATCAACCTCTCATGAGGTTTCATAATAGCTTGGTAAACTTGGAGATTGGCAGGAGATCCACTTAAAGTTTGGACGTTAACGCCCCATTTATCCGAAGTGACATGGAACGCTTCCAAAGCACGGTTCTGACATAATGTTTCGATTCTATCAATATGCTGATTGCCACCATAGTAACGAGCACCTGGGTAACCCTCGGAATATTTGTTGCACATGGGAGATCCAAGAGCATCAAAAACTGCTCTAGAAGTGAAGTTCTCAGAAGCAATGAGAACAATCGATTCTCTTTGACGAGCGATCTCATCCTTCATAATGCCAGAAACTTCAGGGTCAAATTTCTCGACATGTTCCTCAAGAAGGTCTCTATGAGATTGAGACAAAGCGTAAGAAGACATTTTGATAGTTTCCAACTTGATTCGTTTAGGAGACCGAATTTTGAACAATTAATTTACTGATGTAGAAGTATGAAAAGAATAAGAAAGATTTAAATATGCTCAATTAGGTTTGAAATTTTTTCTCACATTTTCCCTTGCATGAGCCAAAAACACGTAAGGCTGATCAGTTAACAAGGGCGCTGGGCCAATGATTCAGATCAAAATTCTAGATCCAAAGGGGTTCTCTACGAAATTGTAGCTTACGGCTAGGCCCTCGCGGAGATATATATAGATGTCTAGATATATATTTCAATGATAGTGCTTCTGATCTCACAGAGCTTCAGTACTTCGAATTCAGAGTCATAGTCAGCAAAAAAACCCTTTCCCTCCGATTTGCTAAGTCAGATTTTTAGAGATCCGTCCGAACCCTGTCATATATTATATAGTGTTGTTAGAAGAACATACGCCAGCTGTGATTGAAATCTTGTCTACTCAACTTTTTCTATCGCCGTTTTATACACCGAAGTACTGTAGTATTTGTGTTGGCAATAGAATGATTTTGAAAGCCTTCTTAACCTAGTAGATCTGGCAGCTGTTGGGTCACTATGATTGTCAAAGACACATATGATGTTCTTTCAATCCAGTTTTCGACATCCTGAATGCGTAGACACCCAGGGCCCAAGGGTTTTATACTTTTTCAATAGTGGGCCGAACGGGTAAACAAAGTATCACGTGATTTAGTCATGCTGGTGCGGACTGAAACCTCTAAAAACGTTTCAGCTGGCATGTGCTTCATCAGCACACCAGTTACTACCGACGACATTACAACTACTTCTACTACTCATCCACGATGCTAGTTCTTGCAATTGGCGATCTTCACATCCCTGACAGAGCGAGTGTAAGTTATCTCAACCCAGCTAGCTGCCTATTATCTGCGTTTCCGGTGCTAACAATTGTCCTAGGAACTCCCCGCAAAAGTATGTCGCCACTTAATATAAACATGGGTCGGATGCTCCTTTAACCCATTAGTTCCTGCCCTTCCTTAAGCGGAAAAATGGGTCTGGGCAGTTTCCAGCCGCTGGGGTCAAACCGTCGCACCCATATCCTCGCCTTCGCATATACGTAAAGTACCTACTAACTCTAGCGTTAGTTCCGGAAATTATTAAACCCTGGAAAAATAGGGCAGGTTATTTGTCTTGGGAACGTAACGGATAGCCAGACATTGAAATATTTGCAAGGAGTGTCACCCGATTTTCAGGCAGTTAAGGGCGAGTTTGATGCATCTCCTTCATTACCTTTGAATAAGGTTGTTACTCATGGACAATTGAGAATCGGGTTTGTGGCCGGTCATTCAGTGATTCCTAACTCCGACCCTGATGCCTTATTAATAACCGCCAGGCAATTGGATGTAGATATGCTTATTTGGGGAGGCTCACATCGAGTTGAAGCATATCAGTTGGAGGGAAAGTTCTTTATCAATCCTGGTAGTGCTACAGGTGCATTTAGTACTGGTTGGCCAGACGAAGAAGAGCAGGACGATAAGAGCAGTAACGGAAACGACAATGAGTATACAAAGAAATCTAATGAAATCGCCAAGGCAGAAGAAGATAGTTCTGGCAACAAACCTGATGAGAATAATTATGCAGACGAGAACGAGTACGATGACTCTGATTCTACAACGCCAAGTTTCTGCCTTCTCGATATCCAGGGCCCAGTTTGTGTTTTATATATTTATAGTTTGATTGACGGCGAAGTCAAAGTCGACAAAGTCAGTTATCGAAAAGAAGCCCAGTAGATCACATAGTTCTCTCTTTCTAACCATTTTCTTTGTTTTCTTTCTCTTTTCTTCCTTCCCCGTTTAGCAACTGAGTGCCATGTTCTAACATCCCAAGACAGATAGCCATTCGACTCTGTCGCTGGTGGGGAGGGTTTCCCACTACCGCTACGTCCAACGATATACCATCTAGATATCACGTGACAACTGAAACTGTATAAATGGCCTGAAAATTCTGCATCATGAAAAATCTTCCCTTCCTCATCAACGACCAAGTTTAGGTAGGTTTGTTTTTCCAAGTGAAAGGTATGGGTTGTATAGAAGCAAGTTTGCGATGATGACCAGAGTGCATTTGGCTCGAGACTCCTTTTAGCGTTCCGTTAATTGGCAGTTGATGTGGAAAAAACCACGCTACCTTAATTTATTTGTCTGACATCAAATTGCTTCTGTACTGCCCGTGAGACTGATACACATGTCTAAACTTACTAACAACTAATCCAGGTTTTTTGCATTAAAATAAAAGAAAAATGAATTAGTAGAAGCTTATATAATTAATAAATTGACATGTAGAGATCAAAGCATCCCTTTTGTAATGGAAATATAATGTAGCTGGTGTTGGCTGCAGATCTTCTGTTCTGGGGTGGTGGATATGCCCAGCAAGCCCTGAAAAGTGAGTCAGGATAACACTAAGAGAAAAAGAGGAAGTTTAAGATTGATAATATATAAAGATGAGAACAAAACAAAACGTTACCAAAGGTTCCACTTGCTTGGAGAGGGTCTGAGTGATTTCCGTGGAGCAGTGGGCTTATATTGTGCTAGTTCGTCCTGAAGGAGATCTAGCTCCTGACGAGCCAATGCCTCGTTTGTTTTTGCAGTTGCAAGATCCAATAGAAGACGGTCGCAACTCAAACAGGTATTGGATTCATCGGCGTCACCTGAAAAAGCATTGCTTGAGATCTGCAATCTTTGACATAGCTCAGCAGAGAGAGATGCAAGTTTTCTGTTCGATTTAAAGACATCGACTGGGATATCTGCCAGCAGAGATTGAATAATATCTTTATCGACTTGACGTTCTTTCCTTTCAAGTTCCAGAGAACTAGCGAGTTGGATTTCAAGCGAGTTCGGTCTGTGTGATACTGGCTCTTCAACCACATTGATATCGGGAATATTCAGCGTGGAGACGACAGTTGATCGAATAGCACCGTTATCACAGGCAGATGTATCGAAATTGAAAATTTCTTCTGATTCGGACGAAAGAGTAGATGTGGATGAAAGAGACTGATGTGATTCAGATCTTTTCAATGAATTCGCTGATTTAGTTTTTGTTGAAGCAGGAGCAGTTGAAGAAGACCAACCACCAGACCAAGGTAGCCCGCTGAAGAACCTAGATGGCCTGGTCGATAGAGTCGATCTGGAAGCTGAATTAGTATCTGCACCGGCTCCTCTTTTGCCTCTGTTTCTTCTCGACCTTGCTCTTTCCAGCTTATCCATTGAAAAATATGCTCTTTCTGACAGCTCTAGGCCATGAAGAATAACGCCCCCATCAATAGAAGTAATATCAGATACGAGCAGATCGGAATCGTTATTATACACATCCCATAACATTTTTCCCAATAATAGTTCGAGAATTGGCTCTTCGTCATCAAATTCCAAAAGTTGAGATTCATTTCTCTTTAGAATCGCCAGCGAAGTTCTAATAAGTGTACTTATAGCTCCTTCACAGAAAATCAAGTCATAAATACGTACCAGCATACTTAGTGGGCAGGTGACAGCAAACATTGATAAAAACCATTGTGACACATATATAGTGGAAATTTCAAGTCTATTGAAATGTTGATAAAGTTCAGGAAGAATCTCTGCCAGCAGATATTCAAATTGGTACATTCTCAGAGGCACTCCTGCCATATCTACAGTGAACATAGACCGAAGATTGTAGTCTTCCATAAGGCGTACCATTACACAAAAAGCATCTCGGTCATTCATATGTAGAAGCAAAGGTCCAACAAGGAAAGTCAAGCCCTGGCAATAGCCAACTTGAATATCATATGCGCTATAGGCTCTCATAACTCTGCCAAGCATGACTTGACCGACGCCTCCCTTTTCTCTGAAAAGACTAATCTCTGGAAAAGTACGATGTAAATCACGACCGATAATTTTGGCAAAATGAGTGGATTCAGCTGCCAACGAGTCGTATAATGAAAGAAGAGTTGGGGAATGTCCATTGGCCATTGCTTTCCATGCTCTACCACGCAGAGCAGGGGGGATACCTGAATATACCATCATGCTCGTGTATTTAGGGACTTTAACGGACGCTTTACGATAGTCTGAAATGATCGCGGACCAAAGAAGGAGTTCGTTATTGTCATATGAAGAAGGATCAGGGATTTTTAAGAGAGGGATATCTTTCCAGGGGTAAGGAGGAGTAAACGGTGAAGAAGAAAAGGACGAGGACGAGCAGAGAGGAGGGGCGGAATTATTAGCAACATTGAGAATATTACGAATTTCCCCAGGAGTTATAGTGACAGGAGAGATTGAGCCATGTATGCTTTCATTATCGATATCGTCAGTATCCATATACTCATCTTCTTGAACCAGCAAAAAGTCACGGCGAGAATATAAAAGTTGAAGAGATTCATGGTCAGCTACCATTCTCATTTCAATATTTGTGAGGGATTCCCAATCAATAGCTCCTGGAGAAACAGAACGAATAGAAGAAGGGGTCGAAGACAATGAAGACACGGAAGACACTTCTGATATGTCAGCTCGTGAGCAGGGATCAAGAATGGTGGATATGTTGGATTCGGGGGGCTTATTGGAATCAATAAAATTCGAACTAGCGCACGAACTGGCACTGACACTAGTCGTATCAACTCGAGTCAACTGAGACGTCTCATCACCATCGTCATCGCTTGAATCAACTCGTGTGCTTTCAGAAGAACCATCATTAAGAAAAATAATCCCCCCGTCATCCATAAATGGACCAATCACCTCCTTGACGCTTGAAACGGATAACGATTTCATAATTTCAGGATTGGCTAAAGTATTGGCAACAGCAGTAACAGTAGTATTGATACCCTGTTGAGACATTTTTTTTGTTTCCTTCTTGTTTCTATTATAGACCAGCTATAATGTTTATAAAATGAGATGAAATGAGCGCTCGGGGAACTTAACGTAACTTAACTTCAATCTTATCTGGTTAATCTTAACACTTCTGTCGTTTGACGGTTGTACAGTAAAACAGATGAAAAGAATGACAAATATATGAAAACTGTCGAAGGAATGACCGACCAAATGAGTTTATATAAAAGGAGAGTAAAGAAATTTTGGTTACAAAAAAAATGAACGAACGAACGAATCGATAATAAAAAAAAAAAGAAAGAAAAACGTAGGTTTGACGGTGCGCAGGCTGTGTGAAGAAGATGAAAGACAGTTGGGAAACCAGTTAGATTAAATAGGAGAAAGTTCTGTGCGCTACGTGCGGGTGTGCATATAGGGGTGCCCTGCGTATGACAATTAGGGTTGGCTGGCATGTAATGCGCACGCGTGTACGTGTATAGCAGACGTGGCTGGGCATTCTTGTGGGAGGAAGGGGTGATGGCTCTACCGTCTGCCTGCGGCTGCTGGGCTCCTATTGTGCACCGTGTAATACAATGGTATAATCCGAAGATTTATAAGATACGTAGCTTGACGACAAGCCAATAGTAATATCTGATAGATAGAAGCCGCAATGGATACATCTTCACATTTATTAATTATCTATATACCTGTTCCTCTCCGAATGAAGAAGTTGCGCCATACATTGGATACTCCGTTTGTAGTTGCTGTCGACTATTTTCAGTTCTCCTCTTCTCTTCTGTAGAAGCAATAAATATTCTTATTATTCTTATGTCTCAGACAACAACACAATGGCTGCGTTAAGAGCGATAAACACGGTTATCAATATGTAACAGTTTACAGAAATCCTCAGTCTGATTGTTTTTTACCTCTGGGGGCTGCATTTTCTTCCAAGCTTGTGAGGGACTAGTTGGAGTCTCAGTCAGCACTTTGAAGTTGTTTGGGATAGCTAGAAGTTTCTTACTAACGATATTTTCATGGACCCAGTCTAATTCTTTTGACACGGAATCTGCCAGAGAATTTATATTAGTTAGATCAGGTAATTCATCTACATTTTGCTTATTGGAGGTCTTGAAGTATTTATGGAGAGTTCTCGTTATTGCTAACCATTCAGGGTCATATGATAATCCGGTTGGTTCATCTGCATCATTGTCATCCAATACATCTGATGGTTGTCGCTTACGTTTCAGTGATGAAGTCGAGTCAATAGAGATACTGACGTACTCAATAAACCTACGCCCCGGAATACATTTGTCTAGCGCAAGAAACTTTGTTTCTGCGCTGCCAGTTTGTTGAATTTTAGTACTGTCCACCAAGACATTAGGAGACTCAAAGAACCCTTCCAAATCAATTTCATCCTCATTTTTGTTGCTCTCTACCTCACTATTAACCGCACTCTTGGTGTGTTTTACTACAGCACTGTATCTGACATGTAAATGTGCACTGAACCAATGGTGAGGCTTTATCCTTTCCAAAATAGATCTCGAAATAGGTGAACCTAGCCTACCGTTCGCTACATCTTTCGAGAAATGCTTTTTATTTTTTAATAATTTCTGCAAGTCGCCAAAATGTTCGATCCCTGCTGGCCAATCGTGGCTCATCATAACACTCATTTCTCCACGAAACAGTAGAAATTTCATAGCATCAAACTTTCTCACGTGATAAACAGATCTCTCCGTACTAGAATTATAAGGCAGTTTTTCTAAATGATGCCAATGGAAATGCTGAGAGTTGTAAATGCCCGACAAGCCGCCGATTTTCAAACCATTGAAATTGACAACACCTGCAGCACCAATATAGTATATATTTGGAGCAACCCATCCACCATAAAACAATTCCCATAAATAATTACTACATTCGTGATTACCACCAATAAATAAAGTCAAGTACGGTGCTTTCTTCACACCAGAATAAAACTCATGGAAATCACCTAATTTTCGATACTTAGGGGGCATGGCAATACAATTCATATCCTGTTCATTGCGCAGTGCCTGGAAATCTCCACATATTAGAACCAGATCAAC
Organism: Sugiyamaella pinicola; assembly: GCA_030565085.1. Classification (NCBI taxonomy): domain Eukaryota; kingdom Fungi; phylum Ascomycota; class Dipodascomycetes; order Dipodascales; family Trichomonascaceae; genus Sugiyamaella; species Sugiyamaella pinicola. The sequence goes on along the minus strand of JAJMAW010000011.1, from coordinate 41,117 downwards.
AGGTTTATTCAGCTTTTCAATTGCCGTATATATAGCATTTAATTCCCCGTGACAGCAACCTTCTACAACAATGTTAAACTTCTTTTTAATCATTTTACGAAAGCGCGAATATAGGTTTAAGAAGTAAGTGATGAAATGAGAACCTCACCAAAGGCCGCATCACCAAGTCGATAATTTCGATTTTAGGGTTATTTGACATATTGACTGAGCCACATATGTCAAGTGCGGCTTAGTTGTCGAGGTTGTTGCTTCGTGAGCATATCAACAAGATAGATAATTGTTGGACTGAGATTATGAAATAATAAAAAATGAATAAACTGTAGTATAATACAATACAATTAAAAGAATAATGCCAGAAAACAGTTTCGATTCCTAATATTCTACTGTCATGTTCATGCGAAGAAAATGGAAGGTTAATGCTAGATTCATTGCGGATTTTGTTTGCTATTAAAGAAAACCAAACAGTATTGCTTCACGATCTTTTAAGGAGTAGCTACTGTTCTCATTCTCTATGTTATAAGCAGAATTCTTTTGGCGTAAACTTTACCTTCTCCAGATCAAATCGAGTCCTCATCAACCCCTCACAAATCCACAGGACTACCTTTTAGGTTATCAAACTTAAGGTAACAAATGGCATGTGCTCTAATTAGAAGATAGATTTACCAAATCTGCTTTTGCCCGGCCACCTTTGTCTATCATATGTAATAAAGAAATTCAGTGCTCTATCATAATATTATCAATGACGTAGCCTTGGACCTGGACTTTGCTATCAATAATTTTGATAACTTCAGAATCGTTTTCGCTAAGATCCAAATTCCGTACAAGAAGTACATCTTTAACATCTATCTCATCTATAGCTGTGACTCGGAGAGTTGATGGGCTTCCGTAAAAATTATCCTCTCGATGTAGTCGTAGCCTCTTTCCATACAAGTCTTGGGCAACGACTACGTGGCGCCCTTTGAAGAGACGGTGATTGTATCCGGCATTTTGGGGCGATTTGGCAGAGTCTCCTAGAGGTACTGCAAACAATATTTCAATCTGGCTGGCTAAAATAGGTCGGCAGCAACTTTTGGAAGATATGTAGTTCTGATGGAAGTCATTGTAATATTCGATTGAAGTGGGTCTATCAGGGTATTGCAGTAGCCATTCGGGTTTTGTGTAGTTATAAGCGCTGTCGAGGGTATAAAAGCCATTCCATGAAGCAACGGACGATTGAAGAAAAGGACCGGAATTGGTTGTATCCCATGTACTACACTGCGGTGGTGGGATAGCAGCACTGGCACCTGATATACCAATTCCGCTATATTGTTGTTGTTTTCGACTTCTCCATATGTTCCGAATTCGTTCAAACATTACACTTGGCCGGATAGTACTATCACTATTGTCACGATACTCTGCGTCATCGTTGAAAATATACAATTCGTCACTCGTTATTTCCAGCTCGCGAAGATTATTTGCTATCTTATCAGCTAGCAAAGGGTACCTCTCCACTGATGAATATTCCAAAACACTTTCATCATACCATAAAGGATGTGCCTCTGTTGAAAATACATAATTGGAGAATTCCCTGTTCAATATGTTTTCGTCATCAAATAACAAATAAAGATACTTCACCGTTTCTGAGAGGAAAAAGCTTTCCATTCTATCAGAAAGTGTACCAATTCGAACATCCTGAGTCCCTGCTACGCCACAGGCAACTTTGTTAATGGTTTGTAAATCTTTCATAATTGATAATCCAACTTGTAAATAAAAGGGATCTTTTGTAGCTCTATAAAGATAATAATTGGATTCGACAAATTCTGGCCTTAATGGATACCATTCTAATATCACTGAATCAATTGAATCATGTTGGTTGGTACTCCATCTCTCGGGGATACCTCCATAAGTATTCCACAATTTATAGTAAACAAGATGACTTTTGATAGCCGATGGTAGGTCTCCTGCCAATACTAGTAAGCCAGGGAAAAATGCTCCCAATGCATCTATCCACGAAGTTATAAACGAACCAGTTGAAAAATTTACGTTATGAAACATCCAGCCGTCAAAGCTATATTTTTTAAGCGCTCCGTATACCGTTTCGAATACCTTATAAAACGATCTATCACCGAAAAGAACATAGTATTTGACTGCATACTCGTAGAATGAATCAATGCCTGCACCTACTCCCGTAATGACGCTTTGCCAATTACCAGTCACTGCATCAATTGTTATTCCAACGAGGTTTTTAGATGATCTTCGAGCCCATAGTTGGAAGAATGCTCTTCTGGCGACTTGTTCAAATCTTGGGTCGCCTGTTAATCGAGATAGTAATGAGAATTCCAGTAGCATACTACCAGCTCCAGAAGTACATGTTTCAGTAATCAATTTCGACTGTCCCTCCAGTGGCATAACCCCATGTTGAAGATTGACTCTCGGATGAGGGATTCCTGAAATTGTATCGAAAGCAGGCAATAACCGCTCTCCTAAATCATAGGCTAGATCTAACAGATGACCGTTGTACTTGGAAGGATCAATTTGATGACCCAACCTCGGCATAGTGGCATATAAATGAGCCGATAACAACCCACCCATGCCTCTTATAGTCGTTTCAAACACTTGAACAGTTGATGAAACATTAAAGCTAACATATTTCTCTACATCGTTCACATGTTTAATGAACGTTTCATCGTCTCCCATTATCGCAAACATATCCAAACTATCAACCATGGTTACTGAATAGCCTCCCAATACGTCATTCAAACCCATGTTTAAGGGATCATCCATGTCAGCACTTTGGCCTGTACAAGTCAACGGTCTTAATTCATCTTCTGGGAATGCTACATCGACATAATTTGTCCAACCGTGGTAAAACAAATCTCTTGCTTCATTGCGCAGTTTTTCTAAATTTAATCTGGAGAATCCATTCGCAAAACTTGGTTCGACGACTCTTGCATTTTTGGGGATCGTGTTGGTTGTCGCTACAACATCTGTCATCATCCATACTGCTGCCATCCATACTACCCACACCACGTTCAATCTATACATCCGTCTATTCATCCCATTCGTATTAGCCCTTTTCCTCCTTTATACACCTACTACTGTCCAGTTTCACAAACAAAATAGAGTATCGTTATTGTGCTTACCAAATTGCTTGCATTATCAGTACCTGCGGCTGTCCGCCACACTTGCAGGGGCTGTCATCAGTGTAATTGCTTACGAACCTTTTTTATTCTTTTTCTTTTTCTTTTTTTTTTTTGGCAGAGTCTATAACCTAGTTTCTGCTACAACCTCTTGCCAATTTTTTGCATTTATATTTCCCTTCGTTTATTCACTGTATGTACGTTAGATACTTTACCAGTAGAAGTGTGATTCTTATCATCACACAATATAACTAACTGCCAGACATGTGTACTTTCCCTTCTCTATTCATGCTTCTCCTCGTTGCTGGTACTGTTATCTTAGCATTGATGAGCAGATTGGTGGTCAGAGTGCCATGTGTCACAGTGCCGTAATCTCGGTGATTGTATGTGTCAACCCCCTTACGGATACAAGTAAACATTGGCCTGTCAACCTATTTTTCTGCATATGCGCATCTGTTATTGCAGGGTGCATATGATAACAAAACAGATAACAGAATATAAATGCACACTACATCCCTATCTATATCATCTGTGTCAATTCAATTTAGCTTCTTGTCTATAGAACACAAACCAACATGTCCGCAATCATCACTCTTGAACAATCTACTTCTGTCGAAGTCCAGCCACTGCATCAGCATCAACTGGCCGATGATAAAAAAGAGCTCAAAACCACTGTTCACCAGAAAAAGCTTCTCTCGTACGTTTCTTTTCACATCGACTTCATCTCTCGCTATGCCCTTTACTAACGTACCGATGCTAGCAAAACCATGTTCAATTCACCTACTGATAACGTGTTTTCTCCGTGCTCGAAGAAACTACAGTTACAGAAACAAAAATATATCAACCGGTAAGTCGTCTATTAACTTAGGCTCGCTGGCGCTGAGAATCACCCTCCTCAAACTAACATAACAGACTCAAACCATCAAATATGTCTTTATTTACTACTGCCACTGAACCGTCGCTGGAAGATAAGTGAGCAGCAGCTATGAAACTAGTATTTATTACATATATTTATATCGCTTATTCTGTTTTAATTTTTTTTTGTTTGGGGGTTCTCATGGTTAGTGTAGTAGTAGAATATACAGTGGGTTTGTGTACACTTTTCGCTTTGTCCGTGCAGCAGCTAATGCTTGGAGGAACAACAAACTGAAACTGTCAACATGGGGTTCACACAGCCGCATACACTATATCACGTGATCAGAAGCATGCATCAGACGAGAGTGACTGTTAATTACCTATGTAGGATATAGAGCTGTACTGAAAACTCCGCAGCCTTGCTCTGCCACTCGCGTACTGTCATACCCACTCAATTACTGCCTAGGCCACTTGGAATATTCCGAAGAGAAACTCAGTAGAAGGGTTTATACATACTTTTTGTGATTGATTCCATCAACTCTCTTTAGAAAAGTTCGACCAAGAGAATAAATCAAAAATGGCTAGAGGACCGTAAGTGAAAATAGAGACACATGGATGAAAGAAGTAAAGAATGAACAAGTGAACGAATGAAATGGTCGACCTACGGCAACAGTGAACTCGGATTCAACAAAGACGTATAGAAATCGATAGATATTTTAAAAAGCTTTATCAACTTCTTGTAAGAACATGTTTCTCGAGAAAGGTTTCACAATTTCAGCTGGCAACTATTTCTGAGGAGCCGCAAATTAAATGATTACGACGACCTTCAAATAGGATATATTCATCCATTCTATTCGTGTTATAAGTTCATTCTGCATATTTTTGTCTGTGTTTTCTTCAGACAGAATTGACCACTAACATTATCACAGAAAGAAGCATTTGAAGCGTCTCGCAGCTCCATCCCATTGGATGTTGGACAAATTGTCCGGTACCTATGCCCCAAGACCATCTGCTGGTCCCCACAAACTTAGAGAATCTCTTCCTCTCATTGTTTTCCTTAGAAACAGACTCAAGTATGCTCTTAATGGACGCGAGGTTAAGGCCATTCTTATGCAAAGACTTGTCAAGGTTGATGGTAAGGTCAGAACTGACCACACCTTTCCCTCTGGTTTCATGGATGTGATTTCTCTTGAGAAGACTGGTGAACATTTCCGTCTTGTCTATGATGTCAAGGGCCGTTTCGCCATTCACCGTATCACTGAAGAGGAGGCCCAATACAAACTTGGCAAAGTCAAGAGAGTCCAACTCGGCAAGAAGGGAATTCCTTATCTCGTTACACACGATGGACGCACCGTCCGTTACCCTGATCCTGAAATCAAGGTTAATGACGTTGTCAAGATTGATCTTGCTACTGGTAAGATCTCTTCTTTCGTTAAGTTTGAGAACGGTAATGTTGTCATGATCACTGGTGGTCGTAACTTGGGTCGTGTTGGTGTCATCACTCACCGTGAACGTCACGAAGGTGGTTTCGACCTTGTTCACATCAAGGATACTCTTGACAATGTTTTCGTAACTCGTCTTTCCAATGTTTTCGTCATCGGTGAAGGTAACAAACCTCTCATCTCGTTGCCTAAGGGTAAAGGTATCAAGCTTTCTATTGCTGAAGAGAGGGACAGACGTCGTGCTACTCAAGCTTAAATTGCTAATGACCTAAAAAAATTTGGAACGACAAAACAAAAAACTAAATCCCCTTTCCCTTGCAAACTACATCCCCCTCACATTTATTTTAAAAGATCAACAGCTCACCCGTGGTTACATTGTTTATTATTTTTCTTTCTTGGTATATATGAATGTAGCTTCGTAATGTATAGTGTTTGACAACCTTGATGCTGCCTTCTTGGCGGCTTGATTTTCTGGCCCAGAGACCCTTAAAGGACCCTTAACGGAAGCTTTCGTTCGTCTCCATTCGCTGGTTAGAGCTGTATATATGGTCTAGTGGATCTGGGCCGAGCCCAGTCGCCGAAGGCATAAAAACTCTATGAAGAAGAATCAGAACATGAGGTACCAGTTCCCAGATTCTGGAAAAATTGCGGGAGAAGGGTAATGACAGGTTCGCCGCCATAGAATGCTATATTGCTGGCATATTGCTTCTGGCGAAGGGTTTTCAGCACATCAACGATAAATGGCCTCATGAAGTCATAAAAAATAACATCCACATGAGATGTCGAGGAGTTGACGTTATTAGTTGCTTGGATGACATTAGGAATGTCGTAGAATGGCCAGGCATTGTGAGGGGTATCATCTCCGTCACTTCCAAGGTCATCGTGAGTCACATAACCATCAGTGAGATACGGTCTGGACTGGGAAGAGAGCAGCACGAGTTCGTCAGATGGTAACAATGCATGGGGTTGTCCCTCTGGAGAGGAGCCCCTGTGGCGGATGCCCCTACCTCTCTGTTCTGGTACACCTAAATCACTGTAACAGAGTGTATCAAGACTATCGTCGCCAGGTCGTTGATATCTTGCTTCTAAAATCGAACCTTCACGGTTGAGCAGAGGTAGAATCTGTTTGGCAATGTCAATCGGCATCCAGGGAATGTATACCCAATTGTTTTTGAAAGGTGATACAATATAGCCTGTATCTCTAGTGAAGGCGCCGCTGAATAGGTCGAAACGAAGGGCACCTGTATTAATTAGTATGAATCTTGGTAGTGAATCTCTCGATGGTTCCACTGCTCCAGAAAGAATAGGAAGCACATCCTCTTCAAGTAGAGAAAAAAGACTGTTTGGTCCGGGGTACTTTGCGCGAGTAGTAAAATATGTTTTAGGTACACAACAGAGGAATTCTGTGAGATTCAGCTGCTGTCTGAACTCAGCGATAGCAGCAGAAGTCTCTCTTCCCTCTTCAGTAACGAACTCATCAATAGCTATTTCAGCATGTGTGGCCAGTGATCTGATATTAAAATCGATATAGGATCTTGAAAAAGAAGGAGCAACAAACGGATCATGTTCTATTCTTCTGCCAGTGTAATTAACGCTCGCAAATCCGACCGTCTCCAAAAAGCGCCCGCTTTCTAGACCCACTGCAAGGTCATCGTAGATTCTAAAGTCCCGTATATGAGTATGACCTCCTAAGGCTTGAATAGGCACGCCAGGCAAAACAGACCTGATTTCATGAATCACTGCATCAAATTCATCAAAGTATCGTACTGGAGCATGACCAGTGAGGAGAACCAAATCAATGGCTGGTGTGCGGATCACCTGTTGAAACCAATCTTCCTTTATAACATTTTGTACTCTATTGACGCGGCTATTGTAATCATTTCCTTGAAAGTTGAATAAAAACCCCAAAGCCAGCACTTTGAGGTTCAGATTCTTTGTATTAAATATTCTATATCTGGGACCCATTGGAATCCATTGGCTGCTTTCATTATCCAATACGTCAATATTGGAACTGATGTACTTATCTCCATAACGGGGACGGACAAGGGAATACTCTTGTTCTGTTACCTCGGAACGATATAATTCGTGATTTCCAACCGCAACTATATCGATATCAGCCTTCATAAATACTTGTTGTGAGATTTCGCCGTCTGGATAAGTAGCATCACTTAGACCATTACCATCGTGACGGTCGCCAGTGTCAACAACTATCAAATCTACCCCCTTTGCATCTGCCAATGCTCTCATATGATCTAAAAAGGAGATGTAATTCCCCCAATCAGCAGAAAACTGAGGCTCCGAAAGATGTCCCGGTAGCCAGCCATGAGTATCAGTAGTATGAATGAAATTGACATGGCCCCAAGTAAGAGGTCGAATGAAACCGCTGCTGCTGTCTTCTTCTATTACCATTTCACTCTCTGTTAGAGCCACGGAAGGCATTCCGAGCCCGAGCAATGCCCAAACGAACCAGCTCATAGACAATATCATGATATTAATTATTGATAATGTTTATGATTGAGTTGAAGATGACAATATGTATGTGACCTCCATTTCCGTCTTATCTTTACCGATAACGAAACATTCCGATTATGCATTTGCTACATAGATATATGCCCCTGTATCTAATGCGCTAAGTGCGCTGAGATGTTATATAGCTCTTTTTTACAAATTGTCCACTGCGGCCAGATTACACTACTTAACGGACAATTAGCTGGTATACTGAGTAGAACGAGTCCAGAGGCTTGAGAGGTATTCTGGAAACTGCTTACTATCGATAACTGAGCTACGGTTACCCTACTTAGATACATCACGTGATAAGACGGCTGTACCGACTACTAAATGTTTAAACTGATTGGATAAAGGAACTTCGCGAAATTTCGAATATACATATTATATTATACCTAATCACGCTGGGCAAAGAGGTGTGTTGTCGACGCTCCATACTAAACATGTCGCAAGAATCGAGGCCAACTAATATAAGGTATCCAACTCTGGCAGGAGCCCGGTTGTTTCCAAAATTTGAGCCTAGGGATACGATTGCCGTAACGTCCAAGGCCGCTATTATTTCCACTCTGTTTGGCTTCAATTTTGCTCTCATCAAGGGCAGTCTGGGCCCTTACCGATCTGTTTTTGGCGGTATTAGGGCCAATGCTGGTAACATCTGGGTATTTGGTATGTTTTTTATTTTACGTCCGCTTTGTGAAATGACTTCGTTATGGATTAAGACTAACCTCGAGTGTTTTAGGAGCAGTTGGAACCGCATACACATTTGTTGAGGCTGTGAGTGCTAACCTTCGTGGTAAGGAATCTCCTCTCAACTCTTTCATTGGTGGTGCCGCTGCTGGTGGTATCATAGGCGCGTTACGTAAGTGGATTGGATTCTGCCTCTGGCGAACTTTGCTCTCCCCGATGTGCCTGTTTCGTGAGCAGACTAGGACCTTCGGCTGATAATTTGTAGGTGGGAGTCGTACGGATATATCTAACATCTTGACTGTAGTAGGCAATGTTCCTAAAGTCTTTGGCGGCGCCTTCATTGTTGGCTCACTGTTAGCTACTGCTGAATGGTCAGGTGGTATCTCTGGCCTAGGTCGCGAACAGGCCATTGCTGGAAGTTCATCTGAAATCGTAAAAGTTGAAGACGGTAGTCCTCAAGGCTTCTGGGATGTTGTTCACAGAAGACCTTTATCACAAACTGTAGAGCAGCTAGGTGATTTGGCAAAACCATTGAGATAGAACGTATATATACGACGCGAGCATTTACATATAATAACAGGATAATACATAACGTTCTGTCTCTTAGTCTTAATCTGAGCATTAGTAGTGAAGTCCCTTAATTCAACCACCGAGCTGCATCTGATTATATTAACAAGATCAAGAACTATGTCAGGTTGGGTGCAAGATTCTAAGGGCGATGCGAGCCACGGGACTAACCTGACTACCCCAACAGCGCCTATAAGTTATCAGTAAGGTGATTTCATTTTATAGTTAGTATTTTCGAGATATTGAGCATATTAATCCGTTGCTACCAGATAAACTAAGTTGAGATCGGCAGTTAGGCAAAAATAACATGATATACGTCCGCAAACTAATAGTAGGTGAGGCTGAAAATGGCAAATGGTAACTGAACCCTGTGTCTTTGTTGATAATATAAAGTCAGGCAATATCGGGAGTTTATAGGCCCAGTGTGCAGGTTGGGCGGAATTGGTGGTGTTAGTGTGTGACATAGTTATTTAAGGGCACGCTTTGGCTGCTTCTTTACAATTTTTTCACTTTCCTTTCACTTCTTCTACTTTCGAATTGACAAAACAATTATTTGAAGAAATTTTTTCAAATAAGTTCAATAAAAGAATAATAGTAACAATAATGTCACTTTCCAATAAGCTTACAATTAAGGACCTTGATTTGAAGGACAAGCGAGTTTTTATTCGTGTTGGTGAGTAGGATTAGTAGTACAACTGCTCTGACAAGCATAGAGTGCCAGAACTAACCAACCACGATTACTAGACTTCAATGTCCCATTAGATGGAAAAACAATTACCAACAACCAAAGAATCGTTGCTGCTCTTCCATCCATTAAATATGCCAAAGAGCAAGGGGCTAAGGCTATTATCTTAGCATCACATTTAGGGAGACCCAATGGAGAAGTCAATGAAAAGTATTCATTGAAACCTGTCCAAGAGGAGCTTTCTAAGCTTTTGAATACTAAGGTTGCCTTTTTGCCCGACTGCGTTGGTCCTGAAGTTGAAGCCTATGTTAATAAGGCTCACGGTGGGGAAATCATTCTTTTAGAGAATGTTAGATTCCATATTGAAGAAGAAGGATCTGCCAAGAAGGACGGACAAAAGATCAAAGCTGATCCTGCTAAGGTCAAGGAGTTCCGTGATGGATTGACTAAACTCGCTGATGTTTATGTTAACGATGCTTTTGGTACTTCTCACCGTGCTCATTCGTCGGTGGTAGGGCTCGAAGTCCCACAAAGAGCGGCTGGCTTCCTTGTTTCCAAGGAACTCAGCTTCTTTGCCAAGGCACTTGAAAACCCTGAACGTCCATTTTTGGCTATTTTGGGAGGCGCCAAAGTTTCTGATAAGATTCAATTGATTGACAATCTTCTTACCAAGGTTGATAGCTTGATCATTGGTGGAGGCATGGCATTTACTTTCAAAAAGACTCTTGATAACGTCAAGATTGGGGAATCATTATTCGATGAAGCAGGATCCAAGATTGTTGCTGGACTTGTTGAAAAGGCAAAGGCCAACAACGTTGAGCTCGTGTTCCCAGTTGACTATATTACAGCTGACAAGTTTGACAAAGATGCTAATACTGGAACTGCCAGTGATGCATCTGGTATTCCTGATGGATGGCAGGGGTTGGACTGTGGACCCGAGAGTATCAAGCTTTATGAGGCCACTATTGCTAAGTCCAAAACTATTCTTTGGAATGGTCCTCCAGGTGTTTTTGAATTTGAAAAGTTTGCCAATGGTACCAAACAAACGTTAGCTGCTGTCGTTAAAGCCGCTCAAAATGGCTCCACTGTCATTATCGGTGGAGGAGACACTGCCACTGTCGCCAAGAAATTTGGAGGTGAGGATAAACTTTCACATGTTTCCACTGGTGGTGGTGCTTCTTTGGAATTGCTCGAAGGTAAAGTTCTCCCTGGTGTAGCCGCTCTTAGTGATAAGTCTTAAAGTCGAGTATCTAGGAATATATTTTGTTTATTAAATATAAGCGATTTCGCATCCGACGGTTAGGCTCCGCCCAGACCAATATAGCTCTGTTGTGCGGAATGTCGAGGATAAATACCAAGCAGAATGAGTAGGTTGGTCAAAAGTAGCAACAGAGGAAGTCCAGCCTGCATCTGACGGAAAAAAATAGGTTTAAATTTGTTATCTTTATATATGAAAACTATAGGTAAAGGAACGGTACCCAGATGTGAAAGAAGTAGAACGTTTATATAAAAACGGAGAGGAGCGATGTTTATTGACTACCGCTTCCACCACCACCTTGCTGAACCGGAGCAGCGGGAGCATTTTCAGATGCTCCCGTAATCGCGTCAATTGGGGTCCCAAGAATATGAGAGATTGTATCCCAAGTTCCATGGGTGAGAGTCTGAACAATTGGACCATCCAAGAAATTGGCAACCCCTTCAGAAAGACCTCCAGTAACTGGAGAAAGTACTTGACCGGCAGTAGCCACGGTTGAATCGATCATATGATCAACAGCATCAAGACCTTTGTATACAGTTCCGGCTGCACTATTACTCTGTAATAGATTATTGATATTGTTAGCAAGAGGAGCAGCCATTTCAGCACCTTCAGATTGACCAATAAGACCAGTTTGATCAGTAGGCAAATAAGTTGAACTGGCACCTTGGCTTTCAGACTGAGAGGGAATTACTTGTGCTTGAGCCTGGACCTGAGCTTGAGCAGCAGAGGGCTGAGCTTGTTGCGCTTGACCACCTGAGGGCTGAGCGGGATATTGATTCTGAGCCTGTACCTGACCAGCAGAAGATTGAACCTGAGGTTGGACCTGCACTGGAGATCCCGAGGATTGAGATGACCCCTGGGCTGCAAGCTCTTGTGGTCGAGCTTGCCCTTCAGGGGCTGGCTCAACCGACGATTGACCTTGGCTCACTGCCGGTTCCTCTGATTGAGATTGAGAGGCCTGCGCTTGTTGAGCCTGCCCTTGTCCCGATTGTACTGATTGACTAAGGGCTACCGACTGGGCTTGTTGAACTGCACGAGCTGCAAGAACAGCTAACTCTTTGTCTTCTCCATTTTGCCCCTGTTTCCATTGCTGCTGGGCTCGATGTTGTCCCACTCGCTGGCTATCTAAGTTGGCAAACAGGGCGGTTGATGTTGATGTTGATGTTGCTGCTGCTGTAGCATTAGGCGGTTTGTAGTTTGAAACATATTTCTGAAGGTTGCTGAAAGCATTGCTAAGTTCTAAAGGAACTCCTGAATCACCTTTAGCCTGCTTAATAGCATCAACACTTTGGTTAACAGAGGAAACATATTCTTTCAAGATCTGGGATTGGTCGTCTTTGGATTGTGTAGCAAGAAGGATGATACTGTTAATACCTGTAGTAAGGATAACTGACACAGCAGTGATTTCTGCAGAACTGGCATTTTGAAGGCTATTGACAACACTAGGATCAGTGGGTGAAGATGGGGCTACAGATGATTGAGTAATAGGTGCTGCTTGAGATATGACTCCCAAAAAAGCGATAGCATAAACAACGTATTTCTTTGAAATCATTTTTGAAGCCAATGAACAAACTATTTGTATAAACGTAATACCAACAGGGAACGTTTCCATTTATATAGCATTCGCTTCATTTTATTCCTCCCCACAAGTACTTCTTGAAAGCAGTATGTGATGTTAAAAACATTCACAATTAAACAAACCCATTTCCATATCTTGGTAATTATTAACCATAGTTCCAAATAAAAGAGCATTCTTGTTTCAGAACGAAACATATATCGCTTGGCATGCAATTGAACTAATATTAAGTTGACGATTTATTATATGCTAAGTCTTTTTTTGCTGAACCTAAAATGTTTGCGCATATCTTTCTTCTATAAATTTGTATTAAACTTTAAATCCATAGACTTCAAGACATAGTTGTTTTAGGACTGTCACTTCCCGTAAGCTACACAATGATTTAGTCACGACGGGTTCATTATTATTACGGGGGAATTGACCAAGACATGATGATTCACATTCAGGACATGGCCCCGAAAATGATCTAGACCTATGTGGATTTCGGCCACTGTGCTCCGTCGTGGGGCTAAGAAGCATTCATCCGGAGGAAGACAAACGGTATATTAATTACATTAATAAGCAAACCGTCTCAATATTGCCACGTAACGAATGCTCTTTATACACATTTACAGCAAGAGTCTGGACCACTATTAGAATCTATCCAACAATACGCTTTTGAGGCGGTCTGTATGGAACCCCCAGAATTTCGAATATTTTTTCCTCATCGTCGCCACAAATTAACGGTCCTACTGATCCCTTCACTGTTCTGTCGGGAGGCGCAAGGAATAACCCCTTTTCATTAAGACGATAACCTTTTCTTTGTGCCAGCAATCTCATGCTGCGGTTGAATATGTCGTTTCCCGTGTAATAAATAAATGCTCCTCCTCTCTCATCCCAAGGAACAAGCAAAATGTCCATTCGGCGCCATTTATACCCATCTTCTGGGTGAGCAGTAGCACCTAACCATCTCATACTATCTGCTTCAATTCCTCCAAATGTGTACTTCGCAAACCCCTTATCAAATAACAAGTCAAGTAGTCTAGCTAATACAACACATAATTCTCGCTTATTAGCAGCGGGCTTGGTTAAAATAATATCAATATCGCCGCAATCAGGCTGTAGACGGCGATAAGAACCCATCACTGTAGCCTCAACCTTTGGATCTACTTTACGTACAGCGTTAACAACCATGTCGAAATGCTTTGCAACAGCTTCGCGAGGAATTCTCTCAGCAAATTCATCATAATGTTCAAGTGAGACCTTTTGGTTATTTGTTAAATCTGCTCTCTTTCTGACATCATCCAGAGTTCTTGTACCTTCAGCATACCATTTTTTTGCTATTTTCGGCCCAACTCCATAAATACCCCTCAACAGCCCAAGTATGTTATCCTTTCCCTCTTCTTCAGTGAATCTTAATCTCTTCAAATCTCCCGTCTTATTAATTTCTTCAATTTTTTCTGCTAGGCGTGTCCCAACTCCTGGCAATTTAACCGCTTGTGCGGCCGTCCTAATAGGCATTTTTTGATTCTGCAAAGTCTTGATAGCTTTCCTATAAGCTTGACATCTCCATTGATCCCCTTCTGCCTCATAATGGTCATACATTAGAGAGAGGATCTTAATAGTCATGTCGTTTGGGCCGTCAGACGCATTTTCGTGTCCACCCTCTTTCATACACAGAAATGCATCCCATCTACCTTTCAAAATCCTCCCACCACTTGTTTTCGGAGCACGAGTTCTTGGTTTGTAAGGGTCCGAATATCTACTTCTTTGGCTAGACAAGGCCTGTTCAATTTCATCATCAGAAATGAATCTAGAGGCATGTTCCTCAAGTTCTGCCTGTTTAATTGCCAAATCTAGTTCATCACTTTGGGGAGTTTCATTCTGACGAGGAGAAGAAGTAGAAGCAAGTTCTGATGTTCTATAGATGACAGTAGATGAAGGACTTGGAGTGGAGCTGGATGCCGATGTCGACGTGCTAGAACTATACCTCTTCTTTCGAGAAGTTGGCAGTTTATCGGGACCAGGATAAAGAGGAGATGTCTCTCGGAGGATAGACGAAGGAGAAGACTCAGGCGAAGGCGTTAGGGGAATAATGAAATCTGGGGCCTCAGGAACTAATCTCTTCCGTTCAATACAAGCAGATGGCCATTCATCACGAACAAACTTGATAGTCCCCTTGTCAAGTTGAAAACTGATAATTTCTGGCTTTACATGTAGATATTTTAAAGTTCTTTTCCCATCCCATTCAGGATCCACTAATACATGGGTCACCGTCGTATCAAAACTAAGCGCAATTTTGGCTCCATATTCTTCGAATTTTGTAGACTTTGTCTTGAAGATTTTCGATGAAGGCCGGCTGGGTATCATGCCTAGAACATGCCAGTTAGTAGAACATTGGGTAGGCTATAATTTTTTTTGCGTCAACTTACAGAATTTGAGGCCCTCAAAAAGTTGTTTCTTCAAAGACGATTGCCTCATTTGCGTAGGCGATTCTTTGGAAGATAAGCTCAATTGCAAAGCGGAAGGTAGCTTCCCTGATCTACTTGACAATGAGAAAGTTGGGGCCGTTATAGGACTACTAGATTCCGCAGCTTGAATGTCACTGGAAATAGGAGGCTCAACGTTTCTTTTCAGCACTGTCGCCGGCACTGATAGTGGTTCCGCTTCTGGCTCGACTTCCCCCTCTTTGTGCCGGTTTAAATAGGATTGCCGAGATGATTCAGGGTATGACAGAATTGAGCTTTGCGTATATCCAAGACTCTTTGGAGGGGCGATTGTTTCTGAAGAAGAAAACTGTAGGGTCTGTGGATTAACTTTTGGCTTTTTCCTATGAGGCTCGCCGAGCAAAGCAGGGGGTGTTATGGACGGAATAGACTCATCATCTGAAGACGCGAGCAGATTTTGAGCATCTTGAGAAGAAAAGAACTCGTCGCGTTCTTCCCTAGTATTCCCATGGATCTGACGAGTTGTTCGCTTTGACATAATTAGCTATCTACCCTTGGGTCAGGAAGTTATGGATTACATGGATATCCATAACAAAGATATCGGTTGATAAATACTGTTCCTGTAAATATTTGTGTTTACTGAATGATCTATCGCTTACATGCGGAGAAGAGAGCAACTGCTTTGAAAGCAAATCTGGATGAGACCACCTTAACCAACAACCTAACAAACATAGAATCAGTGGCTGCCGCCAATAAACAAGAGTTGGCTTTAAGAGCTTAAAAAGAAAAGCAGAGCGAGTGGTATGGTCTATATCAGAAACATTTCTATAACAATTGCAAATATATTTCAGGTATCTAAGGGAATCTAGGGTAGAGGGAGGGGGCTGCAAGGAATGGTGCGGCCACTAAGCCTCACAGCCGCACATGTACTCAGGGGTATATATTATTGGCGTTCTTTATTCCTTTTCCTAGTTTCAGGAGTTGTTTCTTTTTACCTGTGATGTATTTATTTTTATTCTTTTCTTCTCTTTATGTTGCTTGTGTCACTTTGAATAATGTCTTTTGCTAATTCCTTCTGTTTCGAGAGCTTCTACTTCCTCTATTCATTTATGCGAATTAGTATTCATCTCCTCCACTATGCGATACTATGAGTTCTATTGTAAGATTAAACTCCCTAATAATCTGATAATGGACCCGTAAGCCACATGGATAGAGTATTACGGGTTCCTGCGGATCGGAAAAATCCTGTTCCGCGCTGAGGCAGGCTCACAGAAGGTCTTTCTAAGAATATCCCTACTCTAGTATATATATATAAACTTTCTGTCAATATATATTTACTGAGCTTAGTTCCGGAGTATGCGTGGACAGCAAAAATTTATCTCCGGCTGGAGCTCGATTGCTGAAGGCAGATTAGAGTTTCGAATCTACATACATTTCATGAATAGACTCTAGCATTGTCCGGCGGGTGGAAGGAAAATGTTTTTTGGAAAAAAAATATTCGCTCCGTGTACCTGCATAACGCTCACGCACCATTCATTGCCCATCAATATACCTCACGGCCAGTTAAACAATTTTACGATCAGCTCAAGCAATTAATAAATCAGACCATTCTTTTAAATAATAAACTTCATTCCCGAGATCGCCTTTTTCATTTTCTCTGTCCAGTATTTTAACTCCCAAAGCTTGTAAGCGTTTCATTAATGATTCTTTATGAATAATAACCCCAAAGTTAGCTTCCAATAGCGCTAAAGTATCTGTACAGCTGTCTCCAAAATATGCAATCAATTCATTATTTGATTTCCCCGAATAGTTGCAACTACGAATTCTCTTAAGCACTTCCAATTTGTCTTGTGCGGTTCTTATTCCTGTCGCTCCTAAAATTGGATGCCCTCCCAATTCTCCAGTAGCCAACCCTGTATCACTATCGATTTTGATTTTATTCGCAAATACGGTGATATTATGCTTGTTCGTATCGTAGCCA
The DNA here is from genome assembly GCA_030565085.1 of Sugiyamaella pinicola. NCBI lineage: Eukaryota > Fungi > Ascomycota > Dipodascomycetes > Dipodascales > Trichomonascaceae > Sugiyamaella > Sugiyamaella pinicola. Next base: position 24,016 of record JAJMAW010000011.1, on the reverse strand, counting down.
TTTTGTGTCAATACTTCCTCTATCAATAAATCGCTCCAGTTAACACTGAGAATTATAACTGGGATATTATTCTTGAGAGCTGTAGATAATACATTCCACCATCCAGGCCGAATCTTCACATTACAAGCTTGAGATCGAACATTCGCTTCAGGCACGTTTTTAAACAGCCCACTTTGTTCAACTCTAGCCACGCTCTCCAATTCGACTTCTTTTAAACCTCTCAGAAATTCTGCTTCCTCTTGTAGGGAATTCCTATGCCTATTAAATTTACAAGCATAATTTTCATAGTCTTTATAATACATTTCACCAAAATATGACCACGGTGGATCGAATTCAATTTTATGACAATAGGCGGCTTGGGAAAGAACCGACATTGTATCTTCAGAAGTCACTGTTTCATCCCAGTCGGTGACCAGGACGTCAATATGATCTAGTGCGAGAGGCATATTTGCTACTTGGTGAATAGGATTTACTCTCTAACACCGTAACACCGAACCAAGAGGATTGATAATACTTAATTTCTCTATCCAAAAATCTGCCTTATATATGTAGGTATATTTGACAAGATCTTGCTTCGCCGCACACGATATATTGTCAATCGTGCCAGTATACAAAAATTGAGCACGCTTGACTAGATAGACTCGTTTCTAATATAGCATGATAGCTATCAGAGTCCATTGGTATCATTTCTCATTTCTCATTCCGCGAAATCTGCGGTGAATTTCTCACATATTCCTATTATTTCATCATTCGCTTATGCATGCCATACAGCGCGGAGCTCCTTTTCTTTGTTCGTACGACAAACATCACTAAATACAAACTAATTTTTTAACCCTCTATCTACAACTTGATATATTTGAAAATTGATAATGATTTTTAAAGCATTATCAGTGGCGGCTGCTACTGTTGCATTTGTTTGCAGTGTGACAGCAGCTTCTTTCTCCCAATCTTCTCTAACGTCCTCTCTACAAATTAATAAGGAGCTTCTTAACCTCCACCGTGATCTCATCCAATTGAAGTCTGTTAGTGGAAATGAACTTGACGTTACCATCTATCTCCAAGAGTACCTCAAATCTAAGAATTTCACTGTTGAATTAGAAGAAGTTAATGGAGATTCCAATCGTAAAAACGTTTACGCTTATTATGGCACTGAGCGAAACACTCGTGCTCTACTAACTTCCCATATCGATACGGTGCCCCCTTTTTTCAATTACAGTATTGTAGATAATCGTATTTATGGGAGGGGAAGTGTCGACGCCAAAAGTTGCGTTGCTTCGCAGATTGTAGCTCTTACCGAACTTATCAGAGATGGAGAAGTTAAAGAAGGTGATGTGGCTCTCCTATTTGTTGTTGACGAGGAAGTTCAAGGAAGAGGAATGGTATATGCTAGTGAAAACTTAGGGGTTGATAGCTGGGAATACGTCATCTTTGGGGAACCTACTGAAAGTCGTCTCGGTGTTGGACATAAAGGAATGGCTTCTGCTAACTTAAAAGCTCACGGAAAAGCTGCGTAAGTTAATCTATATTTGTGACCTCGTGCTTTATTTTTATTTCTTTATGAGCTACTAACTCGTATCAACTAGCCATTCTGGTTACCCTTTTCTCGGAATTAGTGCTACCGAAATTCTGATCAAAGCCCTTGCTGAGTTACTAGACACCAAACTTCCCGAGTCGGATTTGTTGGGCCCTTCGACGTTAAATATCGGTAGAATCTCTGGCGGTGTCGCTAGTAAGTAATCGATCTTTATACAATGTGACCTGTCATGCCATTTACCAAACTAACACATTTAGACAACGTCGTTCCTGCCGAAGCTGAGGCTTCTCTTCTCATAAGAATCGCTGCCGATGAAGAGAAAGTCGTCTCTATCCTTCAAAAGATTGCCAACAGTAATGAACATCTTGAACTCACCGATTTATATCACCGCCCCCCTCAATATATTGACTACGAAGTGCCTGGGTTCGAGTCAATCATTCTGGCCTACGGCACAGATGTTGCTAACCTACAGGGGAACTTTACGTCAAGATATCTCTATGGACCAGGAAGTATCTTGGTTGCCCATGCCGCCACTGAGCACATCACTGTTGAAGATTTACACGTAAGTGTTGACGGTTATAAGAAATTAGTTAGATATTCATTGACTGGATCTACTGAAAAGTCTGCTCTATAGAAGATATTGAGCTAGATTGTGTAATTTTAATTTTAATAATAAGCGAAAAGATCGTCTGTGTCTCTTCCTACCCCCCATTTTTTACCCCTGATCGACAGACACCAGCCTAAACCAAACCTGCAAGCGAATTGCGCGAATGGCCCTTGGCACAGTAAGGGGATAATCTTTCATTCCGATATCTCCTCTCCGCCCGGAAATTATTCGGCTTATCTGTGAAATTCTGCTCCAATATAAACAAACCTTTGAAAATTGTTTATCACAGCATCCATCTTTTTTTTGCCTCGTTACAACAATGCTGCACAAACCCTAATATCAGCAGACAGTAGATACTGTCGCGTGTCCGACGAAAAACTACTATCCTATAATATACCAATAGCGGTTTGAATGTCAATCGTTCAGACCAATAAATTTTTTCACCTAATACTTTTCACTGTTCGTTTCACATGTCCTCTGCTCTGAACAAAGAACAGGATATTTCAGAGGACTATTCCGAAGCTCAAAGTGAAAACTCTTCTTCTACCTCTTCATCTGCATCACCTAGCATTACCACTACAATGTGGAGGCCCAATAGCGACCGTCGTCCATTACCTATGTATAAAGATAAACCGGAACGACGGAATACAAAAAAAGAATCGGATTTATTCAGAAAGATTAGAAAAACTATTGGGTTCATAGTATTTTTCACAGGGATTTTGTATTTTGTGTATAATATTGGCAGAGCCACATCTCCACTTCCTGGCCGATCTAGTGATTTCAAGGATATATTTTCTTGGGGACAGAAAAAAGACCCGGAGACTTGGCCAGAACGGAGAGAAGCTGTTAGACGGGCATTTGTTGATTCATGGAGTGGTTATAAGAAATATGCATGGGGGAAAGATCAATATCGACCAGTAAGTAAAACTGGTAAGAATATGGGGCCTAAACCTCTAGGCTGGATTATTGTTGATTCTCTGGATACTTTATATTTGATGGGGCTCAACGATCAACTAAAGGAGGCAAGAAATTGGGTCCATAAAGAGTTAGATTATAATATTGATTATGAAGTGAATACGTTTGAAACTACTATTCGCATGCTTGGTGGATTATTATCTGCTCATTATCTTACTAAAGATGACATGTTCCTTGACAAAGCAGCGGATTTAGGCAATCGACTTTTAGGAGCTTTTGATAGTACCAGTGGCGTACCATATTCAAGTATAAATTTGCATTCATCGAAGGGTAAGCGTTCTCATACCGATATGGGCGCTGCTTCTACTGCAGAGGCTGCTACTTTACAATTAGAATTCAAGTATTTGGCCAAATTGACTGGAGAAACTCTGTATTGGGAAAAAGCTGAAAAAGTTCTTAGTATAATAGATGCCAACAACGTTAAATCAGGATTGGTCCCGATTTATATCCAGCCTGATACTGGCTTGTTCCAGTCAAGACTAGTTCGTTTAGGTTCAAGAGGTGATTCTTATTATGAATATCTTATAAAGCAATATTTGCAGACAAACGAAGAGGAGCCAGTCTATAAGGAGCTGTATGATACGGCTGTTCAAGGTATTAAACAACATATGGTTCAACAATCTATTCCTAATAAATTAACATTTATTGGAGAACTGAACAGAGGAGTAGGGAATCCGTTAAGTCCTAAGATGGATCACCTAGTTTGCTTTGCTGGTGGTATGCTGGCTCTTGGTGCTACCAATGGATTGTCCCTTGACGAAGCTAGACGTAAGCCATTTTGGTCGACAGTTCGAGAATCTGATTTCCAGTTAGCTATGGAACTCACTCGTACGTGCTATGAAACATATAGCCGAACGGCTACTGGCTTGGGACCAGAGATTGTTTTTTTCAGCACCGACAAGAATAGTAAAGAAGATTTTACTATAAAAGCAGCGGATGCTCATAATCTACAAAGGCCAGAAACAGTTGAGTCCCTGTTTGTTCTGTGGAGATTGACGAAGAATCCTATTTATCGCGAATGGGGATGGAAAATCTTTGAATCATTTGAACGGTGGACAAAATTAAAAGGTGACGCTGGCTATGCAAGCATCAATGATGTCCGTACTACACCACCCCCATTCCGGGATAATATGGAATCATTCTGGTTATCTGAAACACTCAAGTATTTGTTTTTGCTGTTTGATGATAACGAGGAATTGCTCCCACTAACCAACGTTGTTTTTAACACCGAGGCCCATCCGTTCCCTAAATTTAGTATGGGGCCTCTATTTCACACGGGTTGGAGTAGATCCGAGCCACCCCCTGCGCCTGCTCATTTTGCAGGTGGCTTAAGCGGTGAAAGAGACGTACCAGCGTCTGGATCTAGGCCTTCGGATGCTACAGTTAGTACATCAGCCGAACTTCCTGCTGCGCAGCATTCTACACTCACTAATGTAGCGCCAACAGATGTTCCTTTTGCACAGGCTGGAAAAGGTTCGGACGAGCAGAGCTTGTAAAAAACTGCCTCAAAATATTTGCCGTTTTGATATTGAGTCTGTGTATTTACCTCATTGAAAAGAAGGTAAATAAACACAATGGAAGAGCGGGCCCTCCGGCACAATTTCAGATAGCAAAATAAATGGAAATAATAAATACCTAATAATATGTTTGATAAGCATAATATGTAACAGATGAAGTTATATTCGCCCGTAAAATGCTACCCTATTTTATCTGAATTGTTATAAAGATAGCCAGTTGAAACTTGGTTGCATAGTCAAAGCAGAAAGTAGGAGAATTCGCTTAAAAACTGCATGGAAGTGGGGAAGTTAAAATGCAGAAACGCACCTATGGCATATAACTGAAGAATAAAAACATAATACTCAGGAATAAACCAGATATTCTCTTTTTTCAGACTTTTCTCTTCATTTTGACACCAATTCATATTGTATTCTTCCTGTCTAATTCTAGCTCCCCAGACAAAAACAACAAATGTTTTTGAACTCGAGCTCGCTATCTTATCTGTCAGAAAAAAGTAAACATGGAAAAAAAATTTCCTAATTGGGGTATCATCAGGGAAACGGCGTTGGTGGTTAGGGCAGATAAGAAGCTTTTTCCCCTATATGCACTCTTATGCTGCAGTACTGCCGATCGACTAGTACTAAATGTAGTAGATACCTGGACTATCTCTTTACTTTCCACCTAAGTTTGGCCAAGGAGTAGTGGCCGAGATAACAATTTTTATGAAGTGAAGGGGAAGTAATTGGTCCGGTTATAACCACGTTTTGAAAATCAGCAAGCTGTTCTAATGCTTATTTATCCGGAACTAGTTTAAAAAAATATAAATAGGGCAAAATTGTCTCGAATATTATTCTTTTACCATCAAGAAATTCAATTCTTTCTTAACAACAACTACATTACCCAGTAGCTCCCTATCATTTTTCATTGTTAGTTCTACAATCATTTCATTGAATTCCACTTTCAATATTCCTCCCACTTACAATGCAACTCTCTCCTTCTACAATTCTCTTTCTGTCTTCTGTGATTACAGCCATCGCTGCCTCCCCTATTCCTATCGAGGAACTGGAAGCTAGACGCGTTGAACCTTGGAAGATTGGTATGCCTGCTTACAAGCGTGATGTTGAGGATCTCGAAGCTAGACGTGTTGAGCCCTGGAAGATTGGCATGCCTGCTTACAAGCGTGATGTCGATGACCTTGAAGCCAGACGTGTTGACAAGTGGAAGATTGGCATGCCTGCTTACAAGCGTGATGTCGATGACATTGAGGCCAGGGATGCTGATGACCTTGAAGCCAGACGTGTTGACAAGTGGAAGATTGGAATGCCTGCTTACAAGCGTGATGTTGAGGATCTCGAGGCCAGACGTGTTGACAAGTGGAAGATTGGCATGCCTGCTTACAAGCGTGATGTCGATGACCTTGAGGCCAGGGATGCTGATGACCCTGAAGCCAGACGTGTTGACAAGTGGAAGATTGGAATGCCTGCTTACAAGCGTGATGTTGAGGATCTCGAGGCCAGACGTGTTGACAAGTGGAAGATTGGCATGCCTGCTTACAAGCGTGATGTCGATGACCTTGAGGCCAGGGACGCTGATGACCTTGAAGCCAGACGTGTTGACAAGTGGAAGATTGGCATGCCTGCTTACAAGCGTGATGTCGAAGACCTTGAGGCCAGGGATGCTGATGACCTTGAAGCCAGACGTGTTGACAAGTGGAAGATTGGCATGCCTGCTTACAAGCGTGATGTCGAAGACCTTGAGGCCAGGGATGCTGATGACCTTGAAGCCA